>PISX010033771.1:0-14738 GCA_004024625.1 Mellivora capensis | reverse complement strand
CACCTCACACCAGTCAGAATGGCTAAAATCAACAAGTCAGGAAATGACAGATGCTGGCGAGGATGTGGAGAAAGGGGAACCCTCCTACACTGTTGGTGGGAATGCAAGCTGGTGCAACCGCTCTGGAAAACAGCATGGAGGTTCCTCAAAAAGTTGAAAATAGAACTACCCTATGACCCAGCAATTGCACTACTGGGTATTTACCCTAAGGATACAAACGTAGTGATCCGAAGGGGCACGTGCACCCAAATGTTTATAGCAGCAATGTCTACAATAGCCAAACTATGGAAAGAGCCTAGATGTCCATCAACAGATGAATGGATAAAGAAGATGTGGTATATATACATGATGGAATACTATGCAGCCATCAAAAGAAATGAAATCTTGCCATTCGCATCGACGTGGATCGAACTAGAGGGTATCATGCTTAGTGAAATAAGTCAATCAGAGAAAGACAACTATCATATGGTATCCCTGATATGAAGAAGTGGAGTTGTAACATGAGGGACTAGGGGGGTAGAAAAAGAAGAAAAGAAACAAGATGGGATTGGGAGGGAGACAAACCATAAGTGACTCTTAATCTCACAAAACAAACTGAGGGTTGCTGGGGGGAGGGGGTCGGGAAAGGGGGGTGGGGAAATGGACATTGGGGAGGGTATGTGCTATGGTTAGTGCTGTTAAGTGTGTAAACCCGGCGATTCACAGACATGTACCCCTGAGGATAAAAATATGTTTATAAAAAAATAATAATTTAAATTAAGACATTAAAAAAATAAACAAATAGGGGCGCCTGGGTGGCTCAGTGGGTTAAAGCCTCTGCCTTCAGCTCAGGTCATGATCCCAGGGTCCTGGGATCGAGTCCGCATCAGGCTCTCTGCTTAGCGGGGAGCCTGCTTCCCTTCCTCTCTCTCTGCCTGCCTCTCTGCCTACTTGTGATTCTGTCTGTCAAATAAATAAATAAAATCTTTAAAAATATATAAAATAAACAAATAAATGAAATAATAAAATAAAAGGGCACCTGAAGGGACGCCTGGGTGGCTCAGTTGGTTAAGCAGCTGCCTTTGGCTCAGGTCATGATCCCAGTGTCCTGGGATCGAGTCCCACATCAGGCTCCTTGCTCGGCAGGGAGCCTGCTTCTCCCTCTGCCTCTGCCTGCCACTCTGTCTGCCTGTGCTCGCTCGCTCTCTCTCCCTCTCTCTCTGACAAATTTAAAAAAATAATAAAAACTTAAAAAAAAAAAAAGGGCACCTGAAACTGATGTAACATTGTGTATCAGATTTTTAAAAAATTAAATTAAGTCAAAAGATGTTGTTAAAGGGGGCTCAAGCACCTAGCTGAGGGTCAGAAAAGGTGGTCTCTAAGTTTCCTTCCAAGACTGAACTCTCTCAGAGCAGTCGTGCATATTTGCTGGATGCAGTCCCAGCATTAACTGGAAAATGAATGGCAAATGGGAATAAGGGAAGGGCAAAACGGGCCTTCACAGGAAACTAGTGAGGTGGATTTCAAGGAGATAACGGTTCTACAAATCAAAACATCAAGGCAGTAAGTCCTTGAGTTAGTCAATATTTATCTTTCAGGTTAATCTGTCTGGACATTGAACAAAAACAAGAATTAAGTGCTCTGGCTATCTCCCCCATATACAAAATCACTTAAGCAATGCAAGTTAGATTGGTGTCTGGCTACGTAAAAATTGACTATAGGGATGTTCTTTTTGCAAAGAACATTCCAAAGGCAAAATGGCCTAAAGCGCTTGTAAAAAGTCATTATTTTCTTTCTGAGAATGGAGTACATTTGTAGTTAAGGCAAACAATTATCATTGAACTCAGCAGCAGCTGGTGGAGAAAACCCATTTGTATATGGGAATTGACTAGTTAATACTATTACAAAGTGCCATTGATCCCAGACGGTGTGAATAATAACAAGGCAGACTACTTTTACTTCTTTTTCCTCTCCCATCACAAAACCAGAGTTTGATCCTTGTTACTGCTTTAACAGGTGTAAACTCCATGTTACTTGAAAAGTGCTACCCCCACCACACAGCTTTCCTCTTTCAGAGAGGGGATCGGGCAGACAAAATTGGTTCAGAATAAAATGGCCGAAGAAAAATCCATAATCCAAGAGAAAAGGTCACTTAATATAACAAGGACAAAAAAATATCAATGTAGGGCAGGAGCAAGAACAATGCATTTATAAGCAGTGGTGTACAAAAGGTGGGAGTATTTTATCATGGACTTTGTTTAGAATCACTGATACATGGGGATAATGTAAAAAAGACCAACTTTTAGTCAGTCTTATTATTGTTCTTCAGTTTTATAGAGACAATGCGTCCCCTCATTGCTGCACTAGGGAGGAAGCTGCCTACCCTCCTCCATGGTAAGGCACTGTTGGTAAGCAATCTGTAGCTCGTTTCCCTTATAGCCCCTTTCCAACTTACCTCCTTTGGGAGGAATATGCCATGTCTGCGGCTGTTCCTCAGGGACTCCCTCATATTTTGCTAATCAGGATAATGAATAAAAATATTTGAGAAATGGAAGGGGTCAAAAATAAACTAAGGAATTTTTTTTTAATTGAAAGGAGAGAAATTTAGAGGATCAGAAAAGGAACAGGGGGTCCAAAAAGGTGCAGGGGGTAAGATAATCCCCATGCCACCCCCCAACCACCTGCACCGTAATCATCGCAGTGCAAGTAAGGAGGCATGCAGGAGTCAGAAGTCGAGAAGCTCTTGAGCTGAGCCTCAGGCAGAGCTAGGAACTGGAAGTGAGAAAGGTTTGAGGGTAACAAGACTGGGCAGACTGCAAAACGGAGAAATGGACTACAAATGAGCAACCAGGCCTTGTCTGATCAATGAAAGTGAGGGCAGAGTATTTTGGGTACAAAAGAGTAACGGTCAAAGGACTGTCTGTCCCCTTCAACCTAGTGAGCTCAATACAGTATAAAACTCTTTAGATACAGGAATCCTTCTAACTTTTCTGAGAATCATTTCTACCCCTGCTCCAAATAGGGAAAATCAGGCATGAAGGCTCAATTCACTTACTGAAGGTCACACACCAAGCGTGGAACGCAGCAGTAACCAACCCACAGGACTCCTGAATCCCTTTTCACTAACCCCTTCACCAAGTCTCCTCTTCCTTCTCTTCTCCTCATGACAACAGTTTTCAAAGTCAATCCATGCCAGCCCAAACATATAAAACATCACTTTATATGACTTTATGAATATCCCTGAAGCTGGAATAAGAACTCCTGGATTTTCTCTTTGTTGTCCTTAGAATGGGAAGAATGGGAACATATGACAGTCAATATCCCAGCAAAATACTGGGTGTTACTTTCCCTATACTTAACTCCTTTTCTCTCCCAAAACTTTTCCAGTCAACTCATCTGCAGCTTGCCTTCCTTCCTTTTTCCTTCTTCCTTCCTTCCTTCCCATCTTCCTTCCTTCCTCTTTATATGCCTTCACTAACTGTGTGTGAATGAAGGAAGGAAGGAAGGCATAAAAGTTTATCTTTCTTTTGGAGCCAAATGAAACTTAAAAATTACTTCAGCACTTTCTGATGAGACCTAGAAGGCTAACAACTTTGCATCATAATTATTGAAGGCACGTAGGCTATCTGATTCCAGTCGTAGAAAATTAAAATAACAAAAGCAAAGATCTTATCCATTAGGAAATGTGTGCAGTGCTGACGCTCTGATATTTATCTTGCTCACTCCTAATTTCTTCAGATCCCTCACATCAGAGAAGTTAAAATCTTCCCTTTGCCTTATCTCTGAATAAATTAAATTTATGATTAAAGCCAATGGGCAGTTTTACATTAAAGGAGGTTTTAAAAATGAGAAAATTCTTGCAGGAGTGACTTCAGGGCTGGGTCCACAATGCCAGCAGGACGGTGTGCCGCTGACCTTTAAATTCAATGAAGGCTGTACAGCCCAGACTCATTGTTCTTCTCAGGGTGGTGGGGTGAGTATTCTGGGAGTCTTGCCAAATGTCCCATCTCTAAAGTCCAGGATAAATAAAGAGAGTAGGTTTTTTTCTACCATTTTAACCATTCAAATTATTATCATCCAGTAAGAACTGATCTTTTTGCTTCTAACCCAGAAACTTTATCAGCGTTTCTATCCTTTTGTAGTCTATGGATCAGGGAAGAGCTCAAAGATTTACAGAAGATAAAAATTATTTCACTTCTGGGATAACAGTAGCTGGAGGGTGAGCCATACGTTTGAGATATTAAGTATAGCTCTTCTCCTACTTTCTGGAATGAAGGGAAGTTTTCCAACTATGGCACAAGAAAGGATGATAGAAAAGTATCTTTAGAGATATGGGCTTCCTAGTGGCACTTTGCCAGATGTAGCTTCCTTCTGCCTCAGCACTCAAGGGCGAGACAAATCCTCCCTCCCTGGACCCTGAGACTGAGAGGTCATCAAAATCCAAAGATCAAAAACATCTTGCCCGTGGATCTATCTGGAGTGTGGTCAGAATGGCTACTAGGCAGGGTACCCAAAATAGTCAGTACCAAAATAGTCAGAAAGTCCTAGGACGTATTTTGGTAAATGGCATCAACTCCTTTCTGGAACAGTATGGACTATAATAATTTAATTAATTAATTACACACAAGGAATTTTGATCAGTGAGGTCATTAACCCAATATCCATGTAGCCAAACAACACAGGCTTCCACAGACAACTGAGATTTCTGACCAAATGGTCAACAAACTCATGCAACCTTATTGAAATCAACACACAAAGCTGTGCACAGGAATGAAACACAAACATCAGAAAGCCCTTCCAGGAAACTGGAGGGCTCAGGTATTTGATGCTCTAAGAAAGTTGTTCATGCTGATAGGTAAGGAAATATAGGAATGTGAAATCACAGACAAAAAAGAAAAAAAGAACAATGTAAGAGCAACATCAATAAAACAGCAAGAGATAAAGCAGAGAGACTTCACTTTTAAAAATTAAGTGTAAGTTGGGGCACCTGTGTGACTCAGTGGATTAAAGCCTCTGCCTTCAGCTCAGGTCATGATCTCAGGGTCCTGGGATCGAGCTCCACATCGGGCTCTCTACTCAGCTGGGAACTGCTTCCTCCTCTCTCTCTGCCTGCCTCTCTGCCTACTTGTGATCTCTGTCTGTGACAAATGAATAAATAAAATCTTAAAAAAAAAAAAAAAGAATTGTTAAAAATTAAGCATAAGTATATTGGGAATCTATGAGCCTATGAACTAAAGATGTTACCAGATTTTAATAAAGAAAAGCAGGAGTTAAAATAGAGTCATGCCTGTAAAGTAGTCCTAAGTAAATTATTTAGAAAATCTGCTTTCAGCTCATCTTTTGTGTTGGTCTAGTTTGGTTCACTTAATTCCTTTGTGTCTATGGTCTCGAGTCAAAGGATCTTATTGAGCTGTGAGAGTAGAAACACTAAAAAAAATACTTCCATAATTCAACTAGATGTATATGAACCTGACTTTGGTGCCTTGACAGCAATGGAGGAGACAATGTCTTTCATAATGTGCTCGTGAAGTTCTCATGTATGAACTGCGGAGCCAGGGCTCCTCAACTTCAGCACTTTTGTTGTTTTGGACTGGATAACTTTTGTCATGGCGAGCTCCCCGGTGCACTGTAGGATCTTCAGCAGCAGCTCTGAAAAACACGTGTGCGCGCATGAACATGGAGTTGTGCCAACAAAAGTGTATTGATGGGGTGTGGGGAGGGAGACAGGCAGCAAAACTGTCCCTGGTTAAGAAACACTTAGACTAAATCTAAATCTAATTTGTACATTGCCTGGCATATAACGGTGATAATTGCTACTCCACATGATGGTCATGCAGCATTTCAAATTTAAATTCTTGCCCTTATTAATCTCTTCAGATTAAATTTCCAAAGGGGTCTTTGATTTTTGCAAATGTCATTACATATTTGCTTACAGGCAGTTAATTAAAGTCATATTTAAACTATCAATGTTGAAATAAAATCCCCAAATTTCCCTGCCATAAAAGTATGTGTGAACACAAAAGAAGTGCACGAATTTGTTTGTTTTTGCCTTTAAAAAAAAAAAAAAAGGTGTGTGCATTTGGAAAGAAAACACTTCCATTCACTTTTTAAGACGCATTACAATCTACCCTTGTCATTCTGACAAATGTTTCCTTCACTGTTGGAAGTAATTCAGATATGGGTCTGCACTCTTACAAGGATTTTGAATCTATGTAAAGTTGGGTATAATCATTTATTGATTCATACAAGTTCTCCACATTGCCTTCCAGAGTAGTTTCAATATGGAGAAAAAAAGAAAAATGCCAGGGGTACTGTCTTAGTGTCAGAGTCATGTATAGTGATCAACTACCAGTCATATGGTTTTAATGAAAAATGGCTTGTAGAGAGGGGCTCCTGCAAAAAGACAGAATACCAGTGGTTACATTTTAACGTTCAGAAAAAATTGGAATGTGATTACAGGTTCCTCAATGGCCGAGTCGGTGGAGGAAGTAGTCATTCACACTTCTCCAGGTTTCTCTGACACTACCTTTTCTCCAAAAGTTTTTGAAGGACATCTGAGTCTAAATGATTGCCAAGGTTATTTCAGCACCCCTATCCTGAGGCTTACATAGACTACCATGTGATGGTATTTGTGTTTTGGATTGACATGAGCAAGTAACATTGTTTTATGATGTCGAAGCCTGGGATCTTCTGGGTCCCCCCACTTTGATTGGAATGTCCTTACCTAGCTGAGCTCTGATAATAATCCACACATCACACATTTGACCAACTAATAAATCTTGAATTCTTTGATCTGCAGTCTGAGGTTGATGCTGCACCTGAGTCTTTGGAAATGGCATTTGTAAACTGGTCTCCTTGGCATTTGACTGCCTTCTTTCCCAAATGCCTTTGACCTTTCTTGCCCCACTTACTCTCCTTGCCTTACAAGGACCCTCAGGGAAAACCTTGACCATATTCCAGTTATAGATTCCAACCGTTTTACTGACCACTGAGTGAAGCCACAAATCTTTATCTTTCTTCTATGATAGAATAAAATCTGAGAAACCTGGGGTCAACAATAAAAGACACAGAAGTATATGATCTAGATTGATTCAAAATTCCAAATCTTAAGTCAGCCTATTTTTATTATACTTTCAGGCAGATTATACTTTCCAAAGTTGTAGTTCTCCCATCCCACATAATCTTTTAAAATATAGCAACTTCCCCCATTAAGTGGTTAAGTCAAAAGTCTTCTCCTCTTGAACCTGGGTAGGACTTTCTGACTGCTTCAACCAACAGAGTAGAACAAAAGAGATACTTTGTGACTTTCAAGGGTAAGTCATAAAAATGCCATGTATTTCTCCCTTGTTTTCTTAGGACACTCACTTTTGGGGATCCAGACACCATGCTATGAAGAAGCCCAAACAGTCCATGGAGAGGCCCGTGTGAAGAGGAACTAAGGACTCTGGTCCATAGCTCCCCGTGAGCTCCCAGCTGACTACTAACCCCAACCGGCCACACGGGTGACTGAGGCATCTTGAAAATAAATCCTTTATTCCCTAAGTGAACTTACTCAGATGATGCCGTTAGAAACAAGCCTGAAAGGGTGCCTGGGTGGCTCAGGTGGTTGAGCGACTGCCTTAGGCTCAGGTCATGATCCCGGACTTCCAGGATCAAGTCCCCCATCGGGCTCCCAGCTCCTTGGGGAGTCTGCTTCTCCCTCTGACCTTCTCCTCTCTCATGCTCTCTCTCACTCATTCTCTCTCAAATGAATAAATAAAATCTTTTCAAAAAAGAAAAGAAGCCTGAGAAAAGGCAACTTGAGCTCTTTCCAAATTGCAGATTTGCAAGCAAAACTAATCTATACTTCATCTTGGGAACTAGCAAGTATATGTCTTAAACATAATGAATTTCAGGAATTTCTCCAGATAAAACTGAGACAAGGGCCAAAGTAAATATTTTTTAAATGGTGTTTATTACAAAACTGTTTACATCAAAGAAAAGAAATTAAAGGGGCGCCTGGGTGGCTCACGTCAGTTAAGCATCCAATTCGTGATTTCGGCTCAGGTCATGACCTCAGGGTCGTGAGGTGGAGCCCTGCATCGGGCTCTGTGCTCTCGGCGGGAGTCTGCTTGAGATTCTTTCTCTCTCTCTGCCCCGCCCCCTACTCGCATGTGCTCTAAAATTTTTTTTTAAATTTAAAAATCCAAGTGCCCAGTAATTTGGTATTGTTTAAATAATATATGGCACATCTGTTTAATAGTGTGATACTGGGCCATTCTTTGAAAGGCAACAATTAAAGTATATTGAGATAGTAATATTTAAGCAGTATGCATGTAATGATTCCATTTTAATGACATGTGTTTGTGTGTGGATGTGCATATTTACACTGGGGAAAAATCTTAAAATCTGTACTTCAAAATATGTGTCCAGGTTACCTATGCATAAGGGGCTAAGGTGTGATTTTTTAATGATTTCCTGCTTATCTGAATATTCTTTTTCTTACTGAACATGTAATGCTGAAATAATTTTTAAAGCCTTTAGAAAAATAAAAGGATTTTCTTCATAATTTTAGTGTAAAAGAAAGGATCATTTCAGGCCAACTCTGGTTGTTTCCAGAAAGTGGACTGACCTGTGGCATATTCAAATGCACACCACTGTAAGTCCTGTTATAACACAATTCCTCTCCAGTTCCTCATTCCTGTTTCCCTCTATTTCATTTCCCAGAGTCTCCAGATCAAGAGGATACAAATTTCTCTTCCTTCCAGAGTACCATCCTGGAGGCTAGGGGCACAAATGCCAAGCAAAGAAACTCCTCTGTGATTGAAGAGTTAGGTGCTGGCAGCAACAGCACCAGGAATGTCACAATGGGGAAAATGAGTCAAGTGACTGCTTCTGTGGCAGGAAAAGTTAATGTCTTCTGTCCGAAAGGGCACATGTACACAGAGCCCTAGGTGATGGTCAAAGAGAAGAAAAAAATTGGGTCTCCAAAACAAGGCAGCTTTGCCAACCCAATCTAGAACGTTTGAAATCATCTCTCAGGAGGTTTCCCCATTTTATGTACCTTCTGCCTTCTAAGGAAGCCCCTGTTTCCTTTTCTTCTGTCTTCAAACAGTACATTAAAACTGTGTGCTCTGCCCTCCCCTAGTTACCCGAAGGCTCATATTACTAAGGCATCAGCACATCGCACCTCTGGGCTTTCCACAGGTGTGTGTGCCAGGGTGCGGGTGGGGCTAGAAGGGTGTCTTTTCACCAGTCCTGTTGCCTGCACTTGAAACTCATGCTCTTCAAGAAAGGGACTTCTGGGGTGCTTCTGTGGCTCAGTCCGTTGAGCGTCTGACTCTTGGTTTCAGCTCGGGTCATGATATCAGGGTCCTGGGATTGAGTCCTGAGTCAGGCTCTGCACCGGACATGGAGCCTGCTTAAGATTCTCTCTCCCTCTCCCTCTGCCACCCTTTCTCTCAAAAAAAAAAAAAAAAAGTGCATAATTTAAATGGCTGTCAGGAAGAGGCAAGCTCACTCACTTCAGAATAAAAGGGAAAAGTTGCTGCTATATTTTCCTCTATCCTCTCCCTCCTGCAAAAGGGACTTTTCATTGAAGTTATTTGCTGTAGAACACAGCAAAGTTTCGTTCCTATTCCCACATTGACTTCAGTTTAACTGAAACCATCTGATCTTCAAATAAAGTTGGTCCTAAGTACCTGTTAGGGGTCAGTAAGGGATAAAGGGGAAGGGCTGACAGATAAAATGTATTACCGGGAATCAGGGACCTGCCTGGGTGACTATCACAGTAGGAGGTAAAACACAAACATCCCCAAGATGTTAACCCAGGTTTTCTCAACCATAAGTAGGAGTTCAGGGTCTCTCTCCAATTTGGAGACACAAAGTAGGAGAGAAGATTAGAGAGCAGCACTTGTGAACTGCTTGTTGACTTCAAAGTAGCCTAAATAATTACAAAGTACCAGGCAGAGAATATACACATTTCATAGGGAAGCTTTAGAATGCTCCAGTCGTGGGCTTTTCACTCTTGCTCTACCACTTACCAGTGTGTAAGTATGTGCTAAATAGTTCATTCTTACTCTGTGTGATGGTTGATTTTATGTGTCAACCTGACTGGGCTATTGGGTGCCCAATCTTTTGGGCGAACCTTCCTCAGGGCGTGTCCATGAGGGTGTTTCTGAAAGAGATTTACATTCGAATCCATTGGCTGAGTAAAGCCTATTTGCCCTCCCTAACATGGGTGGTCCTCACCCAGTCAACTGAAGCCAGGGGAGGTGGGGGGGGGGCACGAAAAAGGCTATGTAAAAAGAACTCTCTTCCTGCCTATCGGCTCTCTTGGATTTCCAGAATTGGAAATTCTACCTTGCCAAATGTAGACCTTGGAACTTTTCAGCCTCCATAATCACTGAGCCAATTCTTTAATGTATACATACATACAGATGATGATAGATAGATAGATAGATAGATAGATAGATAGAGGTCCTGTCTCTCCAGAAAACCCCAATATAACCTGCTTCCTCAACTATAATATGGAGGTAATGCCTATCTGCTAAGGCCTGAAATAAGTGAAATGCAATACATCAGGCTTGGTACAAAGTAGGCACACAATAAATACTGGTTTTCCTCCTAGATCCAAGTTTCCTGCAGCAAAGTCTATTTGCAGGTCCTCCTCCTTCTAGTAAATCAGTACACCATGAGATGTTTATGCCAGGTTCCCTGGTACCAGAGTCCACAAACTCATGTGTATAATGAACACTTCATTTCCTTTATAGCAACTTAATTCACACCCCAGATTGGAATCTAATTCCATCAGATTGAAGGTAAATTCTTGGTAAATACTGAGATTGTCCAGGGAAGAAATCCAGGACACTTTGTGGTGCCCCCAAAAAGCAGGAAAAAGTAACATTTAATCTCTAATCACAGTTGACCAAGACACACCTTGAGGTTCTGATGTATCTGCTTCTGTGCCAAGCACAGTTCCCGGAATCCAGGCGGAAGCTGGACTCCCTGGTGCCCGGGGTTCTGTCAGCCTCGTCACCTTCCCCCCAACCCTGCTCAGCATCTGTAACGCCGAGGACTCCACTTCTCAGGGGCTGCCATCCCAGAGAGGACCTACTCCCGGAAACTACTCCTATTCATATCATATTTCACCTGATTTGAGAAAATTTGAGAAAGTGTAAAATATACTGTTCTATAATCTATGTAATAAAGGGCATAGAGGAGAAAAGCACACCAAACCACCTGAAGAAAGGAAAGAGATATTATTTCTATTATCATCTTATATTTTTGTAAACTTAAATCTTGGAGCCAACTCCTAGCCAAAGTCTGGAATAGAATAGATTATACTCACTTTTGAAGGTTGAAACAAATAGCATTTTGTAATCCTATCCTTCATAGAACAATGCCACTGAGAATGTACGCTGACAGTTTTAAACTTTTTCCTATTTTGAACTTCATACTATTTCTGCATCCAAAAAGCCAGAAGTCAGCTCATGCCGGTGAACAGAGCTACACTGAAAGCACAAAAAAAGGAAACTGGAAGAAACAAAAATTAAACCTTTAAAATATTTTTTAAAAAAACAAAAAAACAGGGAGAACGTAAGACCAGATATCACCAATGATGTTTCTGTATCTCTAAAGAAAATCCTCCAGGCATGCAGGATTGAGAAACCCACTCAGTCGCACCATCTGCCACATGCTAGCAACTTCAGATCAATAGGACACCACAGACTGGTAAACTCTGGCAAGATTTCAGCCAACACAAAGCTGGCCAAGATGGCCGGTCATAGAATCAAAGTTCAAAAACCATCTTGTCAGCACGAAATAAGTTTCTACAAGTAAAAAAGAGGTAGTAACAATAATTTCCAAATATTCTAAACCTGAGTTGGGATTTCAAATGTCAAGCACTCCAGTATAAATGCTTAGCAACATTTCTTAACAACAAAGAAAGAGAGAGATGTGGATCTGTAACAACATGAAGCAACATAGTTTAAACAGCTATGGGTAAAAGGTAAAGATGACCATACATTTAAAAAAATACAGGTAGTGTATTGGTCTCATGGACTCCCCAGCAGAAATCACTAAGCATACACCAGCTACATCTTAAGTGCCATGTTCGGTGCTCCATGCCAGATTTTCAAGTAACATAGACTAAGATAGATCACTGTGGAAAGCAGCGCTTTACTGCTGACTAGCACGGCTGCAGGAATAAGCAACTCTCTTCTTTGGTTCTTGGCTCAGCCCATCCAGGAGTGAATATCGGAGAAAGCAATTCATTGACTGAGCTGAGATTCCTTCACCATCCTTTGGGTGGGCCAGAGTGGTTAACCAAAAGGATCCAGGGGAGGCCATGGAAGAGTCTCCAAACCTTGCCTTCTGTAGCAAAAGTACACACACATCTGGATTTATCGTGTCACATAATTGAGAAGAGATAAGTTCTCAGAAAGAAATGGAGGGAGCAGATGTTGAGTCATCAGAACATATGCTGTTAATAAATGGAACAAGAATCATTTAGGTGAATATAGGGAAAATGAACTAATAGTTGACTTAGAGGTTAGTCATTTGTCTTTCCAGTGAACAGAATGGCTTTTGGACACAGCAGACTGCCCAAATACTGATTTTTTTTTTTTCTTTTAAGTCCTAGGTTTGACTAAAATCCAGGAGCAGTAGGGGAATCTTGGCCTGAGCACCTGCGCTAGGTTCCCCCCCACAAAGACAGACACGCTGGGCAGGCCCACCAACGAGCCTCATGGGGAAGAATTCATCCCAAAGAAAGAGAGAGTCAAGAGACACAAGGACAACAGGCCAGAAACATCAGTGAAAGACAATTCGGAGTAAAGCACAGTATCTATCGCTAACGTTGTCCTGCAGCCCAGCTCGGCTGCTGGGGCCCAGTCCTGAATCTTAGCAGAAAAAGCTGCAGTGTATATAAAGGTAAAAGCCCCTCTGGCTATGACAGTGTAAGTTTGGTCTTATTGCCCCAAACAAACAGCAATGATAAATAAACTACATGCTTTAAAAGAAAGTCCACAAGAAACAAGAAAGGTCTCAAACACACAACCCAACCCTACACCCAAAGGAGATAGAGAAAGAAACAAAGAAAGCCTAAACCCAGCAGGAGAAGAGAAATAATAAAGATCAGAGGAGAAATCAATGAAATAGAAACCAAAAAAACAATAGAACAAATCAACGAAACTAGGAGCTGGTTCTTTGAAAGAATTAATAAGATTGATAAACCCCTGGCCAGACTCATCAAAAAGGAAAGAGAAAGGACCAAAATAAATAAAATCATGAATGAAAGAGGAGAGATCACAACCAACACCAAAGAAATACAAACAATTATAAGAACATATTATGAACAACTCTACGCCACCAAATTCGACAATCTAGAAGAAATGGATACATTCCTAGAGACATTTAAACCACCACAACTGAACCAGGAAGAAATAGAAAACCTGAACAGACCTATAATCAGTAAGGAGATTGAAACATTCATCAAAAATCTCCAGACAAACAAAAGCCCAGGGCCAGACGGCTTCCCAGGGGAATTCTACCAAACATTTAAAGAAGAATTAATACCTATTCTCCTGAAACTGTTCCAAAAAATAGAAATGGAAGGAAAACTTCCAAACTCATTTGATGAGGCCAGCATCACCTTGATCCCAAAACCAGACAAGGATCCCATCAAGAAAGAGAATTACAGACCAATATCCTTGATGAACACAGATGCGAAAATTCTCACCAAAATACTAGCCAATAGAATCCAACTGTACATTAAAAGGATTATTCACCACGAGCAAGTGGGATTTATTCCAGGGCTGCAAGGTTGGTTCAACATCCGCAAATCAATCAATGTGATACAACACATTAATAAAAGAAGGAACAAGAACCACATGATACTCTCAATAGATGCTGAAAAAGCATTTGACAAAGTACAGCATCCTTTCTTGATCAAAACTTTTCAAAGTGAGGGGATAGAGGGTACATACCTCAATATCATCAAAGCCATCTATGAAAAACCCACCACAAATATCATTCTCAATGGAGAAAAACTGAGAGCTTTTCCGCTAAGGTCAGGAACATGGCAGGGATGTCCTTTATCACCATTGCTATTCAACATAGTACTAGAGGTCCTAGCCTCAGCAATCAGAGAACAAAAAGAAATTAAAGATATCCAAATCGGAAAAGAAGAAGTCAAACTATCACTCTTTGCAGATGATATGATATTATATGTGGAAAACCCAAAAAACTCCACTTCAAATCTGCTAGAACTTGTACAGGAATTCAGTAAAGTGTCAGGATATAAAATCAATGCACAGAAATCAGTTGCATTTCTCTACACCAACAACAAGACAGAAGAAAGAGAAAATAAGGAATCAATCCCATTTATAATTGCACCCAAAACTATAAGATACCTAGGAATAAACCTAACCAAAGAGGCAAAGAATCTATACTCAGAAAACTATAAAGTACTCGTGAAAGAAATTGAGGAAGACACAAAGAAATGGAAAAACATTCCATGCTCCTAGATTGGAAGAACAAATATTGTGAAAATGTCTATGCTACCTAAAGCAATCTACACGTTTAATGCAATCCCTATCAAAATCCCACCCATTTTTTTTTTCAAAGAAATGGAACAAATAATCCTAAAATTTATATGGAACCAGAAAAGACCTCGAATAGCCAAAGGAATATTGAAAAAGAAAGCCAAAGTTGGTGGCATCACGATTCCGGACTTCAAGCTCTATTACAAAGCTGTCATCATCAAGACAGTATGGTAC
>PISX010033770.1:0-14729 GCA_004024625.1 Mellivora capensis | reverse complement strand
GGTGTGGACCTATTCTTGTTGATTCTGAGGGGGGTTCTCTGCACCTCCTGGATTTTGATGCTTGTTCCCTTTGCCATATTAGGGAAATTCTCTACAATAATTCTCTCCAATATACCTTCTGCTCCCTTCTCTCTTTCTTCTTCTTCTGGAATCCCAACTATTCTAATGTTGTTTCGTCTTATGGTGTCACTTATCTCTCGAATTCTCCCCTCGTGGTCCAGTAGCTGTTTGTCCCTCTTTTGCTCAGCTTCTTTATTCTCTGTCATTTGGTCTTCTATATCACTAATTCTTTCTTCTGCCTCGTTTATCCTAGCAGTAAGAGTCTCCATTTTTGATTGCACCTCACTAGTAGCTTTTTTTATTTCAACTTGGTTAGATTTTAGTTCTTTTATTTCTCCAGAAAGGGCTTTTATATCTCCAGAGAGGGTTTCTCTAATATCTTCTATGCCTTTTTCAAGCCCGGCTAGAACCTTGAGAATTGTCATTCTGAACTCTAGATCTGACATATTCCCAATGTCTGTATTGATTAGTTCCCTAGCCTTTGGTACTGTCTCTTGTTCTTTTTTTTGTGGTGAGTTTTTCTGCCTTGTCATTTTTTCCAGATAAGATTATATGAAGGAGCAAATAAAATACTAAAAGGGTGGGAAAGACCCTAGGAAAATGCCCTTTAATGAAAAAATTGAATTAACTGAAAGACTAAAGAATCATGGGGAGAAAGCCATGAATTCCGCGCTTTGCTTTCTTCTCTGGAGTTCCGTTGCTCTCCTTGTTAAGTGAACTTGGTCTTGGCTGGATTTCTTTTGATCTTCTGGGGGAGGGGCCTGTTGTAGTGATTCTCAAGTGTCTTTGCCCGAGGCAGAGCTGCACCGCCCTTACCAGGGGCCCGGGCTAAGTAATCCGCTCGGTTTCGCTTTCGGGAGCTTTTGTTCCCTGAGCGCTTTCCGTAGAGTCAGGAGGACGGGAATGAAAATGGCGGCCTCCTCGTCTTCGGCCCGGAAGAGCTGAGATTCGGGGCTCCACTCCTCAGAGAAAAGCCCCAGCTACTGCCATCTCCCTCGCCTCTGGCCGCGCTCCGAGCTCACCCAGCCTGTGACTGGTTCAAGCTAACCCCGAGCTGAGAGCTCACTCCTCGGCTCCGTCTCTGTAGCCGGATTCCCGCTCCAATACCTGCTAGCTCTGCGACACTCAGACACCCTTCTGTGACCCTGCGGGACCTGGGGCCACGCTGACCCCGCGTGGGCTTCACCCCGGTTTAGCCTCCGGAGCGATGTCCCTCCGTGGAGCAGACTTTTAAAAGTCCCGATTTAGTGCTCCGCTGCTCCGCTTGCCGGGAGCCGGCCCCTCCCCCGCGGTCTATCCTCCCGTCGCTTTCGATTCACTTCTCTGCCGTTCCTACCTTCCAGAAAGTGGTCGATTTCCTGTTTCCATAATTGCTGTTCTTCCTCTCTTCGATCTCCCGTTGGATTTTTAGGTGTTCGCAATGTTTTGATAAGCTATCTAGCTGATCTCCTGCTACCTGATGTCATCTCAGCTGCTACTTCTCTGCCATCTTCATCAACTCCTCCGAAACTAACTTTAAATACAAGTTCTTTTTTTTAAAGTGCAATTTCTTTATAGCTGCTACTTATTAGACAAATAAAATGGAATCCATTGTACCTGACATGAAACAGAAAGTGAGGGGAGCAACAGCAGAGGGGTTAAAAGAATGCTGAAGGGTGGGGGTGTTCTGTAGGGTCCTGTTGTTTATTGTAAGGATTTTGGCTTTGACTCAAAGTGAGGTGGGATGCCATTAAAAGGTTTTAAGGAGAGGAATGATTTGATCTGATACATATTTTTAATGGATTCTCTTGGGATATATGAAAAATTAACTGTAGGACTACATAGGTCAAAGAAGGAAGATCAGTTAATAGACTACTTTAGTAATTGAGAAGATAGATGATGGTGACTTGAACCTGGGTGGTAGTAGTGGAGGTTTTGAGAACTGGTCAAACTGAGGGTATAATTTGAATGCATAGCCAATGGGATTCCTTGATGGATTGGATATGACATGTGAGAGAAGGGGAATGAGTCAAGGATGACACCAATGTGCTTAACCTAAGCAGATGGAGGGAATGAGATATCATTTACTAGATGGGAAAGACTTGGTATGTAGGAAGATTGCAGATGTTAAAAAATATGTTGTAGATTTCAGTATGTTTTCAGATAATATGTTTCTACCTTAGGGGGTATAGGGTGGTGGTAGTAATGGATATTAATTACTTCACTGTTGGTTAGTTAAAAAAAAGTGTAAGTAGATATATTTTGGTTTGCTTTTGTTGTTTTTACTTTTGAGATTGAATATAATGTAGTACAAAGGAAATTCAGAATAGTTATCAAGGGAACAATAGATTTTATTACAGTAGATTATTTGAGTACATTAAGATAAGTTCATTTACTGTTTCATTATAATAATTCATCAAGAGAAATTAAGGATTTTGGTGCCTATCTATTCTTTTAAGTTGATTGATACAGTAAACTATAAGATTTAAATATACATATGTGCATTAAGTGGACACCGCTAACAAAAAAGATCAATGTGACAGTCAGCCACACCATATTAAACTAAAAGGTTACACACACACACATTCACAAACAAACACACACACACCTCAGAAGTTACACTACTTTCCATATATTAAATCCTAAAGAGTATATTACTGATATCACTCTTGTGAAAAATCTGTACAATCTTAGTATGGCTACTATTTGGGCATTTGTTAAGCAAAAAATATTTGGACACACACCTTTTGATCTAGCATTTCATTTCTTCTTCTTTTCTTTTGAGGTAATATTGAGAATGCACACAAAATTTATATCCTGGAGTGTTTCTTATGGCTTTTGTTACTATAACAAAAACTGGAGACCATTTGAATATCTAAACCTAGAATATTTAAATGAATTATGACATACTCATATAATGGAATAACGTGTATCTGATTCAAAGAGTATTATAAAAGTGTATTTACTAACATAGAAAAAAACTGCCCAACATATTAAGTGAAAAAACAAGTTAGAAAATAAAATTACATGTGTCTTCACTTGGAGGATGGTGAGTTAATCGACTTATGAACAGAAAAGTTCTGTAAGCATTTACCACAAAATCACAACTGGTTATCACTGGTGAGTTTATGGGCAATTTTTATGCTTATCTCTATTTTCTAAAATAACATGTAATTCTTTTGTAATTAAAATGATCAAATGCACAGAACAACAAAGATTATAGTAGACTGAAGTATTTCATGATTTAGAAAGATATGTATTTCTTATTTTCACTGGAGACATACTCTTCTTCATGCATCTTAGGATACACCTTTAACTGCATATTATTACTGGCACTCCCCGACTACAGTATTTTTGATTGAGATTAGTGTAGGTAACGAGTTGCCAAATTAAGAGTTTAAAATGCTCTCAAAAAGCCTTTCAAATATGAGAAATATGGCTAAATACCCACATGTCCATAAAATTACTTTCAGGGTTTTACCAATTAAAATAAAAATTTTAAAAAATAACAGTTAGTATGAATTCCCACAGAACCTTATGTGCCTGTTAGTTAGCTATGCAGTAAAGGAACTAGGCAAAATCCTCAACAGGAGAACAGATACCCAGTATCTTTAATTTTCCCTTTAAAATGCACTTTTTTCTTCATATGGTAAGACAAATAATGTATATATAGCTAACTCTAGATTATGCAAGGTCAGGAGGGACAGAAACAACATGGATATTGAAATCCACGGATAATCCAGACCGTAATTTTACCTAATACTTGCAACCACCTCCTGGACAGAACCCTTCAGTAGAGCCGCTGATGAAAAGCGTAATTGAGTGGTTTGAGTTCATCTGCTTTCAGTTATCCTTTGCAGGTGCTAATGAGTAGTGAAATGGTCAAAAGGCTTTCAGCCAGAGGAAGCACTAGGAGAAAAAGACATGGCTAACCCAGAAACTGGATAATCAGCTTCAAATGTTTGAGTTGACTGCAATGAGGATCAGCTATTAAATACCTGCTTAACTAAATTCCATGAGGACATATGTCATGACACTGTATGTTTATATTAAGGGTTTTCACAAATGCATAGTCTATCTTACTTAATGTGAATTATGGTATAGTCTTAGAGATTCTCTAAACTGTGGTGATTTTCATTGTCAACAATGATAGGATATTTATTTTCAGAGCACAGCTAATCAACTGCCAGCTCCTCTGCTAAATATGGCCAGCAGGCTGCTTATGAGTCAGGATTCTGGCAGACAGCCCTGCTTTTAGACCAATGGAAATATTATTGACATTCCTGTGCCTTTCTGGGAGAGAATATAAGCATTGCTGACACCCACATAATTTTTTTTTTATTATTGTTCCAAATTCCTGTTTTAGTAAACAGAATTTTTAAAGTATTGTTATGGTGAACATTTTATGGTCTTTGTTAAGCATTTGGTTTTCAAGATATGTTGAAAATGTTTTTAGAGTGCAATTATTTCCAAGTATTACACAATAAACTCAAATATTTGTAACTAAAACTATATCTATGTGTGATTTGTAATTAAGCTCTCAAATGGTTATGAAGTAATTTCCTTTTATAAGGCTGTACTTCAAGACAAATTACTTGATACACTAACATTCAGAGCTTCGACTATATCTGTATATGATTATTAATGTAGCTCTCTATAGTAGTAGAGAAGTAATTTCCACTTATGGCAGTAGTTTGAAACAAAGTACACTGTAAACTCTGATATTTGTAAATAAAACTGTACCTACACATGAATATAAATTGTTTTCTATAGCAATTTTGATAATAATCTCCATTTATAGAAGTCATTTTGAATAAATAAGATTTTTAGTCATTTTAATATTAAATTATTTCTTGATCTTATCCTAAAATGAGTGTGTCCCTGTGCCTGTATTGTGAGGAAAAGGGAAAATGAGCTAGTTTTATATGATAAGAGTTACATCACTTGAATATTCTAGACTACTTCCTAACTTTTGCTGAAAACTAAAGAAGTAATATTCAGTCCAATTTCAGGTAACATTCACTAAATTCTACCTAACTGAAAAGTCTCTGAATTTCTGCTTTAGTGAAAATTTGGGGAGGTGCCTGGGTGGCTCAGTGGGTTAAAGCCTCTATCTTTGGCTCAGGTCATGATCCCAGGGCTCTCTGCTCTGCGGGGAGCCTGCTTCCTCCTCTCTGCCTGCCTTTCTGCCTACTTGTGATGTCTGTCAAATAAATGAATAAAGTCTTTTTAAAAAAGAGTTTTTAGTGAAAATTTGGGTAGACTCTAACCCTATTCAACTTGATTTTGTGAATTACAATGGCATGAGTAGATGAATTGTAAAATTTACTCATATTGAGCATTTGTTAATGTGCCTGATCTGATAGTAAGTGCTTTATGTGTATTGACTCATGTGATACTTTCAAAAACCCATGGGAGAAGCATACTATTATATATAGATGGGAGACTGAGATTAAATACCTTGTCAAAATTCACTAGAGCTCATAAATGATAAAGCTCAGATATAAACCCCAGTAACTTACCTCTGGAGTCAAGCTTTGTAATTCTCCATGCTGTATACCTTCACTTATTTTTTGTTGCTTAAAGTATGTAGGCTGAGTATGACTACTTTTTTAGGTACTCTGGGACCATCTTCCAAATTTTTTTTAGAAGTTCCTTTTTTATTATTAAAGATTTTATGTATTAATTTGAGAGAGAGACAGAGCACAAGCAGAAGGAGAAGCAGACTTCATGCTGAGCTGGGAGCTGAACATGGGGCTCAACCCCAGGACCTGGAGATCACAACCTGAGCTGAAGGCAGATGTCCAACCATCACCACCCAGGTCCGCCCCCCATCTTCCAACTTTTATCTCTATTCATTTGGCAAGTGTCTATTGCATTCAAATTTTAAATTACCCTTCATGTGTGTATCAACTTGATTTCTCCATCAATCATTCCTATCTTTTATTTTTTTAATTATCATTTTTAAGATTTTATTTTTATTTTTTTAATTTATTTTTTTTAATTTCATTTCTTTTCAGCGTAACAGAATTCATAGTTTTACACCACACCCAGTGCTCCATGCATTGCGTGCCCTCCATAATACCCACCACCTGGCTCCCCCAACCTCCCACCCCCGCCCCTTCAAAACCCTCAGGATGTTTTTCAGAGTCCACAGTCTCTCATGGTTCATCTCCCCCCCAATTTCCCTCCACTCCCTTCTCCTCTCCATCTCCGCATGTCCTCCGTGTTATTTGTTATGCTCTGCAAATAAGTGAAACCATATGATTGCTCTAGGCACTATAGACATTTTAACAATGTTTATTCTTCTGATCCAAGAGCATGGAATGGTCTTCCATCTTTTTATGTCTTCTTCAATTTCTTTCATGAGTGTTCTGTAGTTCCTCGAGTACAGATCCTTTACCTCTTTGGTTAGGTTTATTCCCAGGTATCTTATGGTTCTTGGTGCTCTAGTAAATGGAAACGATTCTCTAATTTCCCTTTCTGTATTTTCATTGTTAGTGTATAAGAAAGCCACTGATTTCTGTACATTGACTTTGTATCCTGCCATGTTACTGAATTGCTGTATGAGTTCTAGTAGTCTGGGGGTGGAGTCTTTTGGGTTTTCCATATAAAGAGTTATGTCATCTGCGAAGAGAGTTTGACTTCTTCCTTGCCAATTTGGATACCTTTTATTTCTCTTTGTTGCCTGATTGCTGTTGCTAGGACTGGTAATACTATGTTGAGCAAGAGTGGTGAGAGTGGGCATCCTTGTCGTGTTCCTGATGTCAACGGGAAGGCTGTGAGGTTCTTCCCATTGAGGATGATGTTTGCCGTGGGTCTTTCATAGATTGATTTTATGAAGTTCAGGAATGTTCCCTCAGTCCCTATACTTTGAAGCGTTTTAATCAGGAACAGATGCTGGATTTTGTCCAATGCTTTTTCTGTATCAATTGAGAGGACCATGTGGTTCTTCTCTCTTCTCTTATTGATTTGTTCTATCACATTGATTGACTTGCAAATGTTGAACTACCCTTGTAACCCAGGGATGAATCCCACCTGGTCATGGTGGATGATCTTTTTAACGTGTTGTTGGATCCTGCTAGGATCTTGTTGAGAATCTTAGCATCCATATTCATCAGTGATATTGGTCTGAAATTCTCCTTTTTGGTGTGGTCTTTGCCTGGGTTGGGGATCAGGGTAATGCTGGCTTCCTAAAAAGAGTCTGGAAGTTTCCCTTCTGCTTCAATTTTTTGAAACAGCTTCAGGAGAACAGGTGTTATTTCTTCTTTGAAAGTTTGGTAGAATTCTCCAGGGAATCCTTCAGGTCCTGGGCTCTTGTTTTTTGGGAGGTTTTTGATCACTGCTTCAATCTCATTACTAGATATCGGTCTATTCAGGTTGTCAATTTCTTCCTGGTTCAATTTTGGGAGTTTATATTTTTCAAGGAATGCATCCATTTCATCTAGGTTGCTTAACTTATTGGCATATAACTGTTGATAATAGCTTCTGATGATTGTTTCTACTTCCTTGGTGTTAGTTGTGATCTCTCCCTTTTCATTCATAATTTTATTAATTTGAGCTTTCTCTCTTTTCTTTTGGATTAGCATGGTCAATGGTTTATCGATCTTATTGATTCTTTCAAAAAACCAGCTTCTAGTTTCCTTGAGACTTTCTACTGTATCTCTAGTTTCTACCTCATTCATCTCTGCTCTAACCTTGATTATTTCCCTTCTTGTGCGTGGAGTTGGTTTAATTTGTTGTTGATTCTCCAGTTCTTTAAGGTGTAGAGACAGCTGTTGTATTCTGGATTTTTCAATTTTTTTGAGGGAGGCTTGGATGACTATGTATTTCCCCTTAGGACCACCTTTGCTGTGTCCCATAGGTTTTGGACCGATGTGTCTTCATTCTCATTGGTTTCCAGGAATTGTTTAAGTTCTTCTTTGATCTCCTGGTTGATCCAAGCATTCTTCAGCAAGGTGGTCTTTAGCTTCCAGGTGTTTGAATTTCTTCCAAACTTTTCCTTGTGGTTGAGCTCCAGTTTCAAAGCGTTGTGATCTGAGAATTTCATGCAGGGAATAATCTCATAAGATTGTATTTTTAAATAGTCTCTACATCCAACATGGTGCTTGAATTCACAACCTCAAGATCGAGAGTCACATGCTCTACTGACTAAGCCAGTAAGCTCCCATATTTTATTTTTTACTTTCCCTGTTTGATGCCTTCAGTTCCCCCATGGACATGTATTTCCATTAAGCAAACAATAAGGAACTAATTATAATATATTGCCTTTGCAAAGCATTGCAATATGCAAAGAATTTTCACATGCTTGGTCTTATTTTATTCTCACAATTTTGTTGTTTTTTAGTTATAAAATCTACTCAAGTGTAGCAGGAGTCCTAGAGTGAGAGACTAAGTTGTACCCACACTGTGGATTCAAACATGTCCAGGCATATCTAGATGCCCAGGAGGGCAGACCCATCAGGGATTTATCTATATGAAGCTTTAAGGACTTTGATATGAGTTGTAATAAGTGAGTAAGTTGAAAGTGATATCTGCCCAAGCACTAATAGCCCAACCTGAGTTTTGGGAGTATAAGAGCCCTCCTTTGAACTGAAATTCAGTTTAACAGATAGGAAGGAACAAACTTAAAGAGGAGTTGTCATTGAGGTAAACTGGTTTAATCAGAGAAAGAAAGATTTTTGTTAGAGGGAAAGAAGCAAGCACATAAGTAGAGTACATGTGGAAATTCCCGGTGCTGGAGGCTCAGGGTCTGGGGTGGTTCTGGCTCTGGTAGATAATAAGTCAAATAAAAGAGCTCTAGCATTAGAGTCATCCTAAGACTTGAAAGCACAAGACAATGCTCTTTGTGGCTTAGTAATACACTGTTGTACAAGTAAGGGCAGAAATGACCCTTGGGAAGGAATGGAAAAGCTACTAAGTCTACAACATCATGGCTAACATCCAGAGGTATGACAAATGTGATAGTTATAGCCAGGGCCCAGGTCTGGAGCAGCAGAGGCAGAGATGATGAATGCTATAAAGAGGAGGAAAGCCATCACTAGCTCACATAAACCATGTGAGCCACTCCTTGATGCCGCTCCAGCCCCTAAACTGGAAGGGAGAATGTATTCCAGATACACAGCTATTGGAGGCTGAGAGATTGATTAAATTTTACTATTATTGGACCTTCTCCTCCCCAGCTTCATTAGTAGACTGTAAAGAAAATAAGGCTACAAACATATATAGTTATTTATAATTATTTTTCTGTCACTACCCAAACCAACCAACTAGACAAAGCCTCGTTTAATGGATAAGCATCCCAATTTTATATAAACACAATTCTCAAATAGTCATCTTTCTCCCCATTATTGATTCTCTTTTTCCCCATAGTTTGTTTTATTATTTATTTTACTCAATTATTGAGTGCCTATAAAGTACTCTACTAGGCCATGTAAAAAATACAAAGGTGAATAAGACACAGGCATCTTCAGCCTAGTGAAGGAGCCACACTTACCCACAAATTACAAAATAGTATCCAAAAAATGGAGAAGTTCAGGAATAGTACTGAGTAACGGCTGAACCTGAAATCTCTTGTGTTCTAGGTCTCAAGTTGTGGAGGGACCATTTTGTACTTTAGTCTAGTGGCATAGTATTAGTCCTGCCTGGACTGAAGAAGAGGAGGGACATGGTTATTTCCTTTCCAAATCTCTTGCAAACTTATAAACTTCAGAATTTTTGCTATCTCAGATAATCTTTATGCTAAAGATCATAGATATTCAAGGAGATTCCTTTAAGCTTTGCTGGGCATGGGGTAAGTTTAGATATGGCCTATGGTCTACAGAGCATGAAGGCATGAGAACAAAGCTGGTATGGAGAACCAAGTAATTCATAGAAAGCCTACACAAAGGAGCAGGGAAGAGAGGTAAAACAGCAGGAGTTAAGCAGTGTAACTGCAATCAGAAGGCTGCCAGGGTGGAAAAAGTATGTTGAGAGGCAGGAAAAGGGTTTCAGGAAATAATACCTTTAGGTGTTAGACTATAGAGGTAGAAATATTCTGTGAAGCATCTGTGGCCTCACCTGTGAGTAGGAAAGGATTACTAAAGCACCAAGTCTCGTAAGATTCAATCTATGTCACTGTTATTTCCTGATATTTGGCAACTGATTTTAAAAGTCTTTTAAAGATTTTATTTATTTATTTGACAGACGGAAATCACAGAGAAGCAGGCAGAGAGAGAGGAGGAAGCAGGCTCCCTGCTGAGCAGAGAGCTCAATGCTGGGCTTGATCCCAGGACCCTGAGATCATGACCCGAGCCGAAGGCAGAGGCTTTAACCCACTGAGCCACCCAGGCACCCCTTTAAAAGTCTTTTATTTTAAGGGTACCTGGGTGGGGCACTTGATTGAGCATCAGCTCTTGGTTTCAGCTCAGGTGGTGATCTCAGGGTCATGAGATCAAGCCCTATGTCAAGCTCCATGCTCAGTACAGAGTCTGCTTGAGACTCTCTCCCTCTCCCTCTACCCCTCCCCCAATGCTCACTCATAAGTAAGTAAGTAAATAAATAAATAAATAGACAACTAAAGAAGACCATAACCATAACAAATCTAAAATATAAGGATTCAAGAATTTCTCCCAGGAAATTCTCAGCCTTGGCAGATTAATGGGCAATTTCCCATACGATGTAATCTATTCAAGATCATTAAAAATGTTTAAGATAATCTGGAATGGATTTTAGTTTTTGTTTTGCTTTTTGGGAGAGGATTTCTTGCATATGTTTTGTGGCTGTTCAGCATTTGAATCCCCTTTTTATGTTTGAGGAATTCACCACAGAGTATTAGGAGAAGGCAGGACTTAACTTGCCTTCCACTATAGAAACTAAAAAGGTCAGATACTCTACTTTCAAACCCTAAGAGATAAATATATGACCTCCTACCAGGAACTTGGAATCTAAACCATAGAAGCAGGAATAGGAAAGACTATTTTTGACAGTGGCTGTTGGCTACAATATCCAATATCCAATGGTAGCAATCCCAGCAGCATGTTCACCAGATCGTTCCAATGGCAAGATGTAAATTGTGTTGCTGACTCTTATGCTCCAGTGGTTCATTTCATGCCTTCACACTGATTCTAGGTCTTCTATCTTAATATGAATTCTGTGAAATATGCAGCTTTCTTCCAATAGACACCATATTTGTTTATATTAACCAGTGTCATTTTCTGCTGTTCGAAATTAAGATCCCTAACTGTATACCTACTCATTTTGCAGTCAGCATAAACCGGTTCTCAAAATGTGAGCACGATATACTAAATTTACTTATAAATATAGATTATATAAAATATTAGTAAATCAGATTTGACATATGGATATAGGGATCTGTCATACTATTTCAAGAATGAAGAATTTTTTTTGAGCAAGCTATTTTAATGTCGCATCAATAGATTAAAATAAATTAGTGTCTCTCTAGAGGCCTTAGGTTAAATTTAATACCTATTCCTTCAATTCAAGGATGATTAATAATGAAATACCTACTATATGCCAACTACTGACACAAGCTCTGTGTTATATAGATGAACAAGACAAAGTCACCTACCTCATGGAGCCTATGGTTTGATTAAAAGAAAGATGAATGAACATAATTAAAATATAATTCTAAATGCCTTGGCAAATTTTTGTATACATTAGTGACACATTAGACACATTAGTGACACTTATCACAGTCAAACAGATCAAGAAATGCTTCTTGAATAGTTGATTTTTTGCTGTCTTGAGAGGTTGGCCTTACAGAAGGGATGCAGCACCTTATTCCTTGAAACTAGAAAGGATGAGAGAAGAATAGATGAAGATGAAGATGTACTATGTGTGGGGAGAGGGGATAAAATAGAAAATTGGATTGCCAAAAAATTGCCATTCCACTTTATTTCCTCTGTATGGGTACCACCATCATCTAAACACTATAATCTCTGCTCTAGATTAGTACAATAGTTGCCTAACTTTTCTTTGTTTGCACTTTTTCCCTTTTCCAATTTCTTCTCTGTTGTGCTCGCTTCAGCAGCACATATACCAATTTCTTCTCTGTCTGCATAACTAAAAAATTAGCTTTAGGAACACAAATCAAATCATGCCATTCCATACCTAAAGCTCTGTAGTAGCTTTTTGTTGCTTTTAGAATAAAATCAGATCTTTTCTCAACTGGCTCCTCCCCTCCTCTAAAATAATTCATATTATTTTCTCTATTCACCACTAGACTCTGGTGAAAAATATTTTTTTATTGTGTCCTTGAACACCTTAAACCCTTTCTTGCCTTTGGCCCTTTGGATTGCTATTCCTCCCCATCCCTCAACTTTCCCCTAACCCTAAAGCCCCCTTCCACTCCCTTACTTTACTTGCCTGCCTCATTTTCATCTTTCAAGTCTTACCTCAAATGGCATCTCCTCAGTAAGATCTTAACTGATCATTCTCACTCATTTACTCTGTCACTCTGTTTATTTTTATTATCACACAACTATATTCTATATACCTCTTGTTTACTTATTTTCCTGTTTCTCCATTAGAATGTAAGCTCCCTGAAAGCTTGTCTGTCTTGATCATCACTATGCTTCTATAACTCAGACTAGTGATTTGCACATAGTAGGGTCTCAATAAATATTGAATGGATTAATCTCTACAAAGCAAAAACCCAACTCTATAAATAATGCTAAAATACAGATGTCAAACAAAAAAAATATGTGTAATATCTAGGCAATGTATAACATATATAGCAATGTATAACATTTAAAGTATTAATATCTGTACACATACAGAGCTGCTCCATATCAATCAAAAGAATAACAACCAAGTTAAATATTCACAATTCATGGAATAAGTACAAATAACTCCTATACATGTGAAAATATCTCCAATGTATTAATCATAAAAACATATTTTTAAAGAATTAGATATTTTAAACTATTAGATTGGCAAATATTGATATGATTTTTTATATCTAGTGTTTTCAATCTCCTATATTTTTATAAAACTATAGATCAGTACACTGTTTTGGAAAGCCATTTGATATTACCTTTTAAATTTAAATAGTATATACCCTGTGATCCAGCATTTCTACTTTCAGGATTTTTCCTATAGAAATAAACAAGGAGGACAGCCCCCAAGATGGCGGAGAAGTAGCAGCTGAGACGACATCAGGTAGCAGGAGATCAGCTAGATAGCTTCTCAAACCATTGCGAACACCTACAAATCAAACGGGAGATCAAAGAGAGGAAGAACAGCAATTCTGGAAACAGAAAATCGGCCACTTTCTGGAAGGTAGGACTGGCGGAGAAGTGAATCAAAAGTGACGGGAGGATAGACCGTGGGGGAGGGGCCGGCTCGAGGCAAGCGGCGGAGCAACGGAGCACTAAATTGGGACTTTTAAAAGTCGGCTCCACGGAGGGACATTGCTCCAGAGGCTAAACCGGGGTGAAGCCCACACGGGGTCAGCATGGCCCCAGGTCCCGCAGGGTCACAGAAGGATCGGGGGTGTCTGAGTGTCACAGAGCTAGCAGGTATCAGAGCGGGAAGCCGGCCACAGAGACAGAGCCTAGGAGTGAGCTCTCAGCTCGGGGTTACCTTGAACTGGTCGCAGGCTGGGTGAGCTCGGAGCGCGGCCAGAGGCGAGGGAGATGGCAGTAGCTGGGGCTTTTCTCTGAGGAGTGGAGCCCCGAATCTCAGCTCTTCCGGGCTGGAGACTAGGAGGCCGCCATCTTCATTCCCGTCCTCTGGACTCTACGGAAAGCGCTCAGGGAACAAAAGCTCCTGAAAGCGAAACCGAGCGGATTACTTAGCCCGGCCCCTGGTAAGGGTGGGGCAGCTCTGCCTCAGGCAAAGACACTTGAGAATCACTACAACAGGCCCCTCCCCCAGATGATCAAAAGAAATCCAGCCAAGACCAAGTTCACTTAACAAGGAGAGCAGCGGAACTCCAGAGGAGGAGAAAGCAAAGCGCGGAATTCATGCCTTTCTCCCCATGATTCTTTAGTCTTTCAGTTAATTCAATTTTTTCATTAAAGGGCATTTTCCTAGGGTCTTTACCACCCTTTTAGTATTTTATTTGCTCCTTCATATAATCTTATCTGGAAAAAATGAGAAGACGGAAAATCTCACCACAAAAAAAAGAACAAGAGACAGTACCAAAGGCTAGGGACCTAATCAATACAGACATTGGGAATATGTCAGATCTAGAGTTCAGAATGACAATTCTCAAGGTTCTAGCCGGGCTTGAAAAAGGCATAGAAGATATTAGAGAAGCCCTCTCTGGAGATATAAAAAAGCCCTTTCTGGAGAAATAAAAGAACTAAAATCTAACCAAGTTGAAATAGAAAAAGCTATTAGTGAGGTGCAATTAAAATGGAGGCTCTTACTGCTAGGATAAATGAGGCAGAAGAAAGAATTAGTGATATAGAAGACCAAATGACAGAGAATAAAGAAGCTGAGCAAAAGAAGGACAAACAGCTACTGGACCACGACGGGAGAATTTGAGAGATAAGTGACACCATAAGACGAAACAACATTAGAATAGTTGGGATTCCAGAAGAAGAAGAAAGAGAGAAGGGAGCAGAAGGTATATTGGAGAGAATTATTGTAGAGAATTTCCCTAATATGGCAAAGGGAACAAGCATCAAAATCCAGGAGGTGCAGAGAACCCCCCTCAGAATCAACAAGAATAGGTCCACACC
>PISX010033769.1:0-14735 GCA_004024625.1 Mellivora capensis | reverse complement strand
GAGTACAGATCCTTTACCTCTTTGGTTAGGTTTATTCCCAGGTATCTTATGGTTCTTGGTGCTATAGTAAATGGAATCGATTCTCTAATTTCCCTTTCTGTATTTTCATTGTTAGTGTATAAGAAAGCCACTGATTTCTGTACATTGACTTTATATCCTGCCACGTTACTGAATTGCTGTATGAGTTCTAGTAGTTTGACTTCTTCCTTGCCAATTTTATTATTATTATTTTTATTTCTTTTCAGCGTACCAGAATTCATAGTTTTACACCACACTCAGTGCTCCATGCAATGCATGCCCTCCATAATACCCACCACCTGGCTCCCCCAACCTCCCACCCCCTGCCCTTCAAAACCCTCAGGTCATTTTTCAGAGTCCATAGTCTCTCATGGTTCATCTCCCCCCCAATTTCCCTCAACTCCCTTCTCCTCTCCATCTCCCCATGTCCTCCGTGTTATTTGTTATGCTCCACAAATAAGTGAAACCATATGATAATTGACTCTGTCTGCTTGACTTATTTCACTCAGCATAATCTCTTCCAGTCCTGTCCATGTTGATACAAAAGTTGGGTATTCATCCTTTCTGATGGAGACATAATACTCTATAGTGTACATGGACCACATCTTCCTTATCCATAGTGTTTAAATTTTTTAATTTTATTTTATTTTTAGTGTCTGAGGATTTTTAAAAAGACATAATATTAAGGTAGATACCAGGAAACTGTCACTACTTCATGGAGTCTCTTTGGAACATGTACAAATGCTCACCTGTTTTTTTTTTTCCACCTGTCCTTGCCTAGAACCAGCTGCAGACACACTCCCCACGCCTGACCTGTGATGGCGCCCCAGCCCAGGGCCAGGGTACTCAGAGCACTCGCTGCAGCATCAACCACCTCATCCTCCGTGAGGGTGCCCGGGTTAGCCTTGCTTCTGTCCACCCCCAGCAACCCTGCCCTCACCCTATCTCATTCCTTGTAACCTCCCTCCTTACTGTCTCTTCCTCAGATCACCTTCCTGGTCACCTTTGATGTCTCCCCCAAGGCCATGCTGGGGGACCGGCTGCTTCTGACAGCTAATGTGAGCAGGTGAGCTGGGGGTATTTAGATCTCCTTGAACCTTGCCTCCTCCTTTGGGGTGTTTACCAACTAGTCTCCTCCTCTTTCTCCAGTGAAAATAACACTCCCAGGACCAGCAAGAGCACCTTTCAGATGGAGATCATGGTGAAGTATGCCATCTATACCGTGATTAGCAGGTACCATAACACAGCCTCTCCACTCTGATGGGTCTAAGCAAGTGTTGCAGCCACTGCAGCAGTTGAACACCTGAGACATTCAGGTTTTATCACCATCCTTTCTATTGGTAGATGATCAAGTGTTGAGTGTTTATTGTGAACTTGTTATGATGATAATAATTGTGATATTATTATCATTACATCATACGATTAATAGAGGTTATGGGTCTTTTTAAAAAAATTATTTATTCATTTCACACACACACACACACACACACACACAGCACAAGTAGGCAGAGTGTAGGCAGAAGGAGAGGGAGAATCAGGCTCCCCACTGAGCAGAGAGTCCATTGTGGGGCTCGATCCCAGGATCCTGGGATCATGACCCAAGCTGAAGGTAGATGCTTAAAAAATTGAGCCACTCAGATGTCCCGAGGTTATGGTTCTTAGAAAATTTTCTTAAAAGCACCAAGATTGTCCTAGGTTTCCTGAGACATATGAGACATGTTCCTGTCTTGAAGTTTTTACAGCTTTTTTGGGGAGGAAGGCTACCCTGATCCAAGGCAGAATCTCATCAATGACCTCTCTGTGGTTCTGTACCCTGAGGCTATTATGAATTCCCAAGAGCAGCTAGAGACTCCTTTCAGGGAAGCCTCAACTAAATGTTGAAAAGTCCATAACACTGAGCTTCGCCAGTGATTCTCAAAGGAGACCTTGGCATTTGGATGAGACAATTCTTCATTGTAAGGAACAGATATACACCACACAGGTCTTTTAGAACTGCTATTCCTCCTTTTCCCAGTTCCTTTTGGGAGGTATAGGAAGAAATGAACTGCTTGCTGCAGAAGCTGAGTGTCAGGGAGAAGGTAGATAAAAGAAAGACCTTAAAATGCTGCTCCAGGAGGGATAATAGATGAGTTGTTTAAAATTCAGGAGTCAAGTAATATATTTGAGCATATACCTTCCTTCCATAAATACCTTCCTAGCATTTGCTATGTTCTAAGCACAGGGCTATATTTGCTTTATATAAATTCATTTGACATTCAACAAAGGTTTATTGAACCTCTATTATGTATAATCAAAACCAGATGTAATGACCTTTCCTTGTGTGATGTGTACACTCATGATGTACAACAAACCCATGTGAATTAGTATGGGTAGATTCCGTTGTACAAGTTCTGTCCTTGTGACTCATTGGACATCCTCTTGCACCCAGTTTCACACTCTAATTCACACTTCCATACCAGGATTTCTCAGTAGCCTGGCCAGGTGCATGCTCTGAGCTTGCTTACTAGAGTGTGCACTGGGGACCCATATGCAGGGTACACTACATCTAAGTGTATGTGGCTCTACTGTTCAGTTGTGCTCTGCTGATCTGACTCTGTGGGTGGGGACATTCAGAGAGGCCCTTAAGATGAGGCTGGGGCATTTTGGGGGAGTTCCTCACAGAAGAGGGATGAGAGTTCAGAATAGAAGTGGCCTAGATTTAGGATTGTGCTGGCAAAGGACAGGCACTTAAGAAGTGGAGCAAGAAGGGGTGGGGGTGAGACCACCCACATGTTCAAGGGGCCAGGCTGGCCACTGGGTCTCCACACATGGGTCTGGGAAGGCCTCAGAAGGAATTGTTACACTGAGATCTAGCCAACAGTCTACTGTTAGACCTTCCCTCACCTCTAAGCCCCAATCCCAGAAAAGCCAAGGAAACAGGAGATGAGAGAAGGCCTGTGGGAGGCCAGACAAGGGTAGTGTTCAATAGACATTTGTCAACAGCATCAGCATAAGTCTCTCCAAAACTCTGCTGTGTCTTGCATGCATATCTAGTATCCTCTGCTCATGAAAGCCTGAAAGGGAAACAGTCACAGGGAGGGATGGCCTGGCCCCTGCTCCCCAGTGAGTCAATGGCATAGTTCTGGGTCCCTTTCACTGTAGTCTCTGCCCAGTCCCCTGGTTAGTTTCCTCTGTTGGGAGCTTTTGTGAGAATCTTGCACTGAAGCCCAGTCCTGTTCCATAAACACTCCCATTATCCAACATCAGTCATAGACTTCATTGCAGACCACCCCAAGGCCCCAGTGACTACCTATCCTGTCGTGCTGCTAGCCAGAACTCTTTAGGAGTTCCCCATGGGACCTCAAATTCATCCATGCCTCTTTCTCACCAGCCATGAACAGTCCACCAAGTACATCAACTTCTCAGCCTCAGACCAGGAGGAAAGCAGCCAGGCTCAGCATAGATACCAGGTAAGTGATGCTGACTCAAGACCAGAGGCTATGGCAGGGGCCTGGGATCCAATAATTAGGGAGAGAAGTGGGTTTTGGCATGTTCTTTTCCCTCACTGTCCTCTGTGCAGGTGAACAACTTGGGACAGAGGGACCTGCCTATCAGCATCATCTTCTCTGTGCCTGTGGAGCTGAATGGGGTACCTGTGTGGACAGAATTAGAGGTCTTCCACCCCCAGGTACTCCAGGACTGTGCATAGATCATGTACTTTACCTGGATTTTCTCTGTCCCTCATGAATTCCCAATGACCCCATTGTAATGTTTGCTTTGTATTTTCCTAGAATCCCTCCATTCAGTGCTCTTCAGAGAGAATAGTTCACACAAAGTCTGACTTCCTGACCAAAAATCAGAAGAATTATGTGCTGGTAAGGAGGGTTCTGGGCCATTTCCACTTGAAGCCATGCTTCAGAGGAATTTAATTCAGGAATCAGTATTATATTCAGATGGCTGTCTGCTGAACAGTCTTGAATTCAAATGTGGCTACTCCTCTCATCAGTCAGTTTAATGCTGTCTTCTACCTTTAAAACCACCTATCTCTGGCCTCGTGTTACTTCTCTATTCCTAGGACTGCTCCATTGCTGACTGTCTGAGGTTCTGCTGTGACCTCCCTTCCTTTGGCATCCAGGAGGAACTTGACTTCATCCTGAAGGGCAACATCAGTTTTGGTTGGGTCAGCCAGGTATGTGGGCTCAACAGCAGAGTCTCTCCCCTGAATCCAGGTGGACCAGATGTGTCTGTGGCCACCCTCAAACCAGGACTTTACTTGAACTCTGAGCCTTTCCCAGAGATAGTCCCCAGCTCTGCCCCTCTATATTGCAGACATTGCAGAAGAAGGTATTTGTGGTGAGTGTGGCTGAAATCACATTCAACAGATCCGTGTATTCCCAGCTTCCAGGACAGGAGGCATTCTTGAGAGCTCAGGTAGTTACCGTGTAGTAGGAGTGGCCAGGCTGGTAAGAGGGCTCCTAATGCTAAATCTGTGGTGCTGTGTGGGAGGCTCAGAAGCCTGGAGGGAGGAAGGATGAATGTCCATAGCAGGAAATTTGTCCCTAAGACCATGAGTATTTCTATATCCCACCTTTTGGAGATAGAGAAGGAGGGGATGGAGTTAAAGTTTGGTGAACCTAGAAAGAGTCTGGGAAAGGAAGAGTTCTGATACTTTCTGATAAGGTCATCTCCACTCCAGATGGAGACAGTGCTGGAGAAGTATGAGGTCTACAATCCTATCCCCATTATTGTGGGCAGCTCTGTGGGAGGACTGCTGCTGTTGGCTCTCATCACAGCTATCCTGTACAAGGTGAGTATTTCCATCCTGCTCTTGACACCACCAGCAATTTGATCCTATTCTTTCTATAATGTAAGAAAAGAGCTCAGCTTGGATATAGGTGCACATTCTTGTTAAGTCACTGCATGTGAGAGATCCCCTTCCACCTATGACATCACTGGTCCCCAATTATCCCCCATGTCTGTGGTTTCCTATCTGATTTTCAGGCCTCCTTTGATTGTTCTCCCTGTCTTTTCCGCTATCTTCTTCCTGTCTTTTGTACTCTCTTCCTCACTACATGTTTCTCTTCATGGCAAATACTAATATAAAAGCAGTGGCCTGGATTATGTGTTGACACAACCACTGATTCTGTCTGTAGCTGTAGGCAGTGTCTGGTCCATTCTGGGTCTTGATTTCTTGTTCTGAAGGTGATTCCACCTCGTTCACAAATCATGGTAAAGTCTAAATGACCCAGTATGTCCAAAGACTCTAGTACAGTGCTTGAACATAGAGTAGATGTTCCAGAAATGGTGATCCCTCTCCCCTGAGCCATCTCTTTTCCTATCTTCCACTGGGTTTCCTAATTCTTTTTTCCTTCCTCCCCCACAGGTTGGCTTCTTCAAACGTCAGTATAAGGAAATGATGGCAGAAGCAAGTGGACAGACTGTCCCAGAAAATGGGACTTCAGACCCTCAAGTTGCCCAATAAGAAACTACCTCCTATTGTCCCTTGGACCTGTTATCTTCTGAGAAGTTTTCTGGTTCTCTTACAACCATCTAAGTTAGGCCTACAGGAGGAGAAATGCTCCACATGAGTGAGGCTAAGGTCAAGCTGATTTCTCCCTTTGGGAGGATACAGTGTGTCCACACTACATGCCTTGCCTTGGGAGGGCCATTTGTCCTGTCAAGGTTGTAACTGGAAACCCTGAAACAGGATTCTAACCATGCCCACATACCATGACTTGCTCTGTGCCTCCCTATAATCCTTATTCCTAGTAAAATCCCGTCAATATTAGCCCTTTGTCTCAGGAATCTCAGTCCAGATTTCCCAACCTGAACTGGAAATAAAATGTCTGAACACTGGAATTTGTAAACTTGGTTTTCAGGCTTTGTCAGCATTGCTAGCTGGGAAGGAGGAATAGACCCCCAGCAGAGTATTGCCCCAATGCCACTTGGCTCACCTAGCTCCAGCATCTCTCAGAGATCAAGACACCCAGGGCACTTCCATATTTTGAGATTGTAAATACAGTAAATGAAGAAATGCTGAGACGTAATTATAAAAATTTTTATTTAATTTAAATTTAAATGTCATATACATCTGCTCAAATAAAAAAAATTTAAATGTCATAGGTATTTAATGCCAGTATTTAAATGTTGGCCTTAACAAATTAACATGTGTTGTTAAAACCAATGTATGTACCTTTATTGGGAAATAAGTCAAAGATCTAAAATTAAGACCTTTTAGGGATGTAGATCCTGTACAATGATGCTCATGGTGTCCCCTAACCAATGGTGGATGCTGGCCAGCCCTGAATCCTGGGACCAGGACAAGAATGTTAAATAGAGGGGAGGCTATTACATCCCTATATTGGGGTAACCTGGCTTCTTATTCTACTCACTCAATTATCAAAGCTGTCACTGATGGGAAGCTAATGGAGCTGTGGCAGATGGGGATGGGGCAAGAAAAAGGCCTCTGGTGGAAAGTTTATTTGAATGTACCAGTACACTGGTGTTTCTTACAAATCCTGGGAGGTAGTGAAGGGGACGTTGTTTGCATATTATTAGTGATTGGCAGGGACTTTGAACTCCTATATCTGCTGCCCCCAATATGGTCATTGTTACTATTATGCCTGCTACTGAGCTGGGTGTCAACACATATCAGGCCATTCCCTGCCCTGAAATGATCCCACTGTTGCTGCCACCTCCAACGTGTTTGGTTGGGCCATGTGGATGTTCTAATCAGAAACACACTCATGAAAGAAATTGAAGAAGACACAAAAAGATGGAAGACCATTCCATGCTCATGGATTGGAAGAACAAACATTGTTAAAATGTCTATACTGCCTAGAGCAATCTATACTTCCAATGCCATTCTGATCAAAATTCCACTGGCATCTTTCAAAGAGCTGAAGCAAACAATCCTAAAATTTGTATGGATCCATAAGAGACCCCGAATTGCTAAGGAAATGTTGAAAAAAGAAACCAAACAAAACCAAAACTGGCGGCATCACGTTGCTTGATTTCAAGCTTTACTACAAAGCTGTGATCACCAAGACAGCATGGTACTGGTATAAAAAGAGACACCTAGACCAGTGGAACAGAGTAGAGAGCCCAGATATGGACCCTCAACTCTATGGTCAAATCATCTTCGACAAAGCAGGAAAAAATAGCCAGTGGAAAAAAGACAGCCTCTTCAATAAATGGTGCTGGGAAAATTGGACAGCTATATGTAGAAGAATGAAACCTGACCACTCTCTTACACCGTACACAAAGATAAACTCAAAATGGATAAAAGACCTCAACATGAGACAGGAATCCGTCAGAATCCTAGAGGAGAAGATAGGCAGTAACCACTTTGATATCAGCCACAGCAACTTCTTTCAAGGTATGTCTCCAAAGGCAGAGGAAACAAAAGCTAAAATGAACCTTTGGGACTTCATCAAGATCAAAAGCTTCTGCACAGCAAAGGAGACAGTCAACAAAACAAAGAGGCAACCCACGGAATGGGAGAAGATATTTGCAAATGACAATACAAAGGGTTGATATCCAGGATCTTTAAAGAACTCCTCAAACTCAACACACACAAAACAGATAATCATATCAAAAAATGGGCAGAAGACATGAACAGACACTTCTCCAGTGAAGTGTCCAGACACATGAAAAAATGTTCATCACCACTAGCCATCAGGGAGATTAAAATAAAAACCACATTGAGATACCACCTTACACCAGTTAGAATGGCCAAAATTAACATGACAGTAAACAACATGTGTTGGAGAGGATGTGGAGAAAGGGGAACCCTCTTATGCTGTTGGTGGGAATGCAAGTTGGTGCAGCCACTTTAGAAAACAGTGTGGAGATTTCTTAAGAAATTAAAAATAGAGCTTCCCTATGACCTTGCAATTGCACTACTGGGTATTTACCCCAAAGATACAGATGTAGTGAAAGAAGGATCATCTGTACCCCAGTGTTAATAGCAGCAATGGCCACAGTCACCAAACTGTGGAAAGAACCTTCAATGGACGAATGGATAAAGAAGATATGGTCCATATGGGGTACTATGCCTCCATCAGAAAGGATGAGTACCCAACTTTTGTATCAACATGGGCGGGACTGGAAGAGATTATGTTGAGTGAAATAAGTCAAGCAGAGAGAGTCAATTATCATATGGTTTCACTAATTTGTGGAGCATAAGGAATAACACAGAGGACATGGGGAGCTGGAGAGGAGAAATGAATTGGGGGAAATTGGAGGGGGAGATGAACCATGAGAGACTGTGGACTCTGAGAAACAATCTGAGGGTTTGGAGGGGCGGGGGGTGGGAGGTTGGGTGAGCCTGGTGGTTGGTATTGGAGGGCACATATTGCATGGAACACTGGGTGTGGTGCATAAAGAATGAACTCTGGAACACTGAAAATAAATTAAAAAAAAAAAAAGAAAAAATAGAAACACAGAAAAGGGAGGCAGTTGATCATGTGATTATAAGGGAAGCTAGAAAATGGCTCTTTAGTACCACAGAAAAGTGTCTCCTCCTTTCATCATCATAGGGTCCAAAAATCCCTTTGGAGTCTCCAGAAGGACCAAATATTATGCAATAGATTTAATTAGGGCTCCAGATTAGACTTTATAAGAATCCAGCTCTGGATTGTTGTTTCTCAAAATGTGTTCTGTGAATCACTGATATTCTCCTAAGTGCTAAGTTTTAGAAAAAACAAAGAACAACAGCAAGAAAAAGTTTTATCCCACACATTTGCAATGGTGACTTTCATTTTTTAAAATTTTATTTAAATTCAATTAGCCAACATAGGGCAACATCATTAGTTTTTGGTGTAGTGTTCAACAATTCATTAGTTGCATATAACACCCAGTGCTCATCACAAATGGTGACTTTCATAGAAATCTAGTTATATCCCTCAGATTATCTTCCAAGGGCTGCAGTGGGCTCTTGTGTAAAATGAAAGCAACAGTTATTATTTTCACATGTTTTCCCTTTGCATATTTATACAGTTGCTATTGTGTTGTGTTATATCCCCAAATGACAAAATGGGTCAATGGCTCAAAAATTTTGTTTGAATCATAAAAATTAAGGTAAAAAGTAAATTATTGCAACTTAGAATAATTTCATCAAAGTCAATATTGAATGAGACTCCAGTGCATGTTTAGTATAGAGATGTTTGAATGCTGGGATTAGTGATCTTGAGCCAAAAATTAAAACTTATCCAGAAAATATCATACCATGGAAACTGGATTTTATTGGGTCAGATATCTATTTTTTCCTAGGCTGTTGTCCATTATGAAACTTTGTCAAATAATGGCATGAAGCTCTCAAAGCTTTTGTGTCATTTTGAAACATGGCATAATGACCTCTCAGATAAGTAAAAAAGATTTCTTAGAATGACTGTAATATATTACTTTCTCATCCCAAGTCAATTCATTTTATCATTAAATACAGAGAAGACAGTAAAACTATAGTGGCATAAATTAAAGTTGCTCTTATAGCAAAAGTAAGTACAAGTCACATAATTTCCATAATTATATTATAATTATAGAATTATATTTGTATTATAATTTTATTATTTGAATTATACAGATTATTAATTATATATAATTATATATCCAGAATTATAATTATAGTATAATTATATTATTATAAAACCAGAAGTAAGAGTTATGTCTGTATTGGAATATTGCTTTTGGCTGTGGGTAACAGAGGACAATCAAAATGCATGAGGGAATATAAAAAGCCCTCACACAGAGGTCCAGAAATAGTTATTGGCTAATTCAGTTGCTCAACAATGATACTAAGATGCAGCCATCTTTGTGATACTTTTGCTTTTGACCATCCTCTCATCACTGAACATAGCTGCTATAGCTCCAGGCATTTTGTCCACAAATAATAGTGCCCAAAGGCAAGAAGAGTAGTGTGTTGGAGGAGGCTATCAAGAGGATGTGACCATTGTTGACCCGGGCAACTAGAGGCTCCTCACCCTATCCCCTATCCTTGGATTATATGCTTTGCCTACCATTCCCACAGTGGGAGCCATTTTCAAGGGCACAGCCTTGAGAGAGCAATGCGTTATTAAGTGTATGTGGATGGTACTGTGCCTAATCCTATTTAAGACCTCTAAGAAACTTAAGATTCTGGATGGCAGGTGTAAAGATCTACTTTTCTTTCAGCTGTCCAAGATAAGCCTCATAGGTAATTTTCCTTGCCTCAACCCTGGTATCTACCAATCTGGAGTGGCCTGCCTCTTTCTTCAGTCTCTGTCTTCTGTATGAGGGCCAGTTTCAAATTTCACCCTGGAAATTCCTGAGATTGCAACCTAATAACTTGCTAGCCAGCCAGGAGACTGAAGACATGTGTCTTCGGAGTTGGCCATGACCTTTATATGAAGGGTGACCCATATGTCAGATGCTTGTGAATCACTGCATGAGTACAGAAATGTCCCCTAAATTTTGACTGGCCTAATGCTCTTGTTTGAGGAACTGTACAGAGTGTACTGCAGCAGAGAAGGGAAATATATGGCTATGTAGTGGGGTTGGTTTCTACTGTGGGCTGGCCATAAGTGCTCAGAGCTGAAACTTGAGTTCAGCAGTTCATGCTGAAACTTGAGTTATAAATGGGAAAGAACAACTGAGGTCAGAGAAAGATGGGCAGGTGTCTCCTGGCTTTGGGGCTGTCAGGCAAATTAGAAGAACAGGATAATTAGTTGGAGGTCTTAGAATGCTGCTTTGCAAACCTAGGTGAGAACAAGCTTTTATGGAATAAGATACAAGTGTTTGCAACAAAGCCTGATTATGAACACTAAGAGGTGGAATACTTGGGAAAGTGAGGAACTTGCAGAGGACAATGTGGTAGTTGAGAGTGAAATGGATGAAACACTTTGTGCTGTTTGACCCTTAATACAAAGGAAAACAAAAGCACAGCTATAGTCAGCCAGTGGAGCATCCCCCAGTTCAGGAAACTATCAGAATATACTCCATCTGAGCTTATTGATATAGTTTCCAAATTCAAACAAAAGGCCAGGGAAAGGATCCCAGCATGGTTAGTGCAGCTACAGGATGTGGTAAGTTATGGAATTTCTCTGACCAGGCAGAAGACAAGAAAAATGAGTAACATCAACACATATCCAGCCCTCCAGCAGGGCCTACATGGTGCTGAGGGGGACAAAGTTACTCATTACCCTATAGACTGGATAATTCTAGCCTGCAGGGTGGCATGGCTCAATAAGGGGGATCTCCCTAGGCATGTGGGACATTGAAAATCTATAGATCTATGGAGGAGTTACAACAAATTCTTAGGGAGTTGTGAATGAGACAAGCTGTCTATGCCCCTGTCTTAGAACCCTGATTGGGAGACATTCACTGCAGTAATGAAAACCATGATACTCAGGCCACCCTAAACAGCTGGTATGGGACACTGATATCCATGCTGAGCCCTATGACATAAGACAAGACATTTTGATGATTGCTTATCTGGGGGAAAAGGTGTCTGGCAACCTCATACTGTGCCTTAAAACCTGAACACCAGTTCAGACCTGCCCCACATACCCTACCATCCTTGATGTCCTGCCAACTCCAGTGGAGGCCTCAGGAATACAGTCCTATTCAGGGTGGGTGCCATCTGTTCCCCAGATATGAGATGCAGGTCAAGACTGCATGCAGGTAAGAGCCATTGGAGGCAATTGGAGAACTCCTGCTGAGCTTACAATAACTCCCCATAAATAAATAAAAATAAAAAGTGATGACTCTACTAAGGTTGAATGTATTTTGATACATGGTAACCTTCAGGAGTTTTCTGTCCCCCCTTATCATCTTTGATGGATACAGAGGACAAATCATTTTGGTCAAGAGGGACTCTTTGACACAACAGATTGGACATTCTCTCCCACAAAAACATAAGGTTTTAAAATCTCTTCAGTATTAGAAAACAGAAAATTTGTAATATCTTACAAAGTCAAAGTGAATTCCATTAGGATTATAATCCTCAAACCAATGTTGAGGGGAAACACCAACTGGGAACCAGTAAATTTACTGCTTCCTTAAAGAAGGACAACTGTGGATGACTTCTGGGAACATGGTGGTAGAGGAGGAGCCTATGCTTACCTCATCCCATGGACACACTTAGATAATAGTCACATCAGGGGAACCAACCCAGAAAATGACCCAAAGACTAGAAGAATAGATTTTCCACAGTTAATCATAGAGAGGAGGCCACATCAAAAAGCATGGGAGGGGTGGAGACACAGTCAGGGGACAAATTCCCAGTGAGAAGGCAAGGGTGCCACAAGTACAGAGAAGAGAGAGGAGCAGACCACATACCAGGTACTCCAGGTACAGGGGACTTGCACTGCAAAGATGAGTTCCTATGACATTTGGCTTTGAAAACCAGTGGGGCTCAACTTTGTAAGTTTTTTTTTTTTAAACAACCAGTGAGACTTAATTCTGGGTACTGTAAAAATCAGTAGGTATGTCTTTGGGAGGGTTCAGAGGGCAATAAGAAGCTGAGTGCCAGTCCTTAAAGAGACAATATTACAAACAACTAAGATACAGTGTTGAAGACATTAGCACCACTAAGATACAGTGTAGAAGCAGAAATTTGAAAAGTATCTGGGGATACATGAAGGAGAATTATTTGCTAATTTCAGAATGTGTGCTGGGGGGCACGGATCTTTAGAAGACTTCTCCAATAACAAAAAATTAGAGGGGGAGATAAACCATGAGACTGTGGACTACGAGAAATAAACTCTGGGTTTTAGAGGGGAGGGCAGTGGAGAGATGGGTGACCCTGGTGGTGGGTATTAAGGAGGACATGTATTGTATAGAACACTGTGTGTTGTACATAAACAATGAGTCTTGGAACACTGCATCAAAAACTAATGATTTTTTTTATAATTCAAAAAACTGTATCATTTTATCTAATTAATTAATTTATTTTTAAAGATTTTATTTATTTATTTGACAGGCAGAGATTACAAGTAGGCAGAGATGCAGGTAGAGAGAGAGAGGAGGAAGCAGGCTCCCTGCTGAGCAGAGAGCCCGATGCGGGGCTCAATCCCAGGACTCTGGGATCATGACCTGAGCCGAAGGCAGAGGCTTTAACCCACTGAGCCACCCAAGCGCCCCTGTATCATTTTATTTATTATATTTAATTTTTAAATTTCTTTTCAGTGTTCCAGAGTTCATTGTTGATGCACCACACCCAGTGTTCCATGCAATACATACCCTCCATAATACCCACCACCAGGCTCACCCAAACTCCCATCCCCCTCCCCTCCAAAACCTTCAGATTGTTTCTCAGAGTCCACAGTCTCTCATGGTTCATCTCCCATTCCAATTTCTTCCAACTCACTTCTCTCCATCTCCCCATGTCCTCTGTGTTATTCCTTATGCTCCACAAATAAGTGAAACCATATGATAATTGACTCTCTCTGCTTGACTTATTTCACTCAACATAATCTTTTCCAGTCCCGTCTATGTTGATACAAAAGTTGGGTATTCATCCTTTCTGATGGAGGCACAATACTCCATAGTATTTTTGGACCACATCTTACTTATCCATTCGTCCATTGAAGGTTCTTTCTACAGTTAGGTGACTGTGGCCATTGCTGCTATAAACATTGGGGTACAGATGGCCCTTCTTTTTTTTTTAAATTTTTTATTTCTTTTCAGCGTATCAGAATTCATACATAGTTTACAGATGGCCCTTCTTTCACTACATCTGTATCTTTGGGGTAAAAACCCAGTAGTGCAATTGCAGGGTCATAGGGAAGCTCTATTTTTAATTTCTTAAGGAATCTCCACACTGTTTTCCAACGTGGCTGTACCAACTTGCATTCCCACCAACAGTGTAAGAGGGTTCCCCTTTCTCCACATCCCCTCCAACACACGTTGTTTACTATCTTGTTAATTTTGGCCATTCTAACTGGTGTGAGGTGGTATCTCAATATGGGGTTTTGAATTTTTGAATTTTGAATAATTTGAATCTCCCTGATGGCTAGTGATGATGAGCATTTTTTCATGTGTCTGATAGCCATTTGTATGTCTTCATTGGAGAAGTGTCTGTTCATGTCTTCTGCCCATTTTTTTTGGACATGATTACCTGTTTTGTGTGTGTTGAGTTTGAGGAGTTCTTTATAGATCCTGGATATCAGCCCTTTGTCTGTACTGTCATTTGCGAATATCTACTCCCATTCCGTGGGTTGCCTCTTTGTTTTGTTGACTGTTTCCTTTGCTGTGCAGAAACTTTTGTCTTGATGAAATCCCAAAAGTTCATTTTCAATTTTTTTAATTTAAAATTTTTTTTATTACATTTCTTTTCAGCGTAACAGAATTCATAGTTTTACACCACACCCAGTGCTCCATGCAATGTGTGCCCTCCATAATAACCACTACCTGGCTCCCCCAACCTCCCACCCCCCGCCCCTTGAAAACCCTCAGGTGGTTTTTCAGAGTCCATAGTCTCATTTTCACTTTTTTTTCCTTTGCCTTTGGAGACATATCTTGAAAGAAGTTGCTGTGGCCAATGTTGAAGAGGTTACTGCCTATGTTCTCCTCTAGGATTCTGATGGATTCCTGCCTCACAAACAATCCTAAAATTTGTATGGAATCAGAAGAGACCCCGAATTGCTAAGGAAATGTTGAAAAAGAAAAACAAAACTGGGGGCATCACATTGCCTGATTTCAAGCTTTACTACAAAGCTGTGATCACCAAGACAGCATGGTACTGGCATAAAAACAGACAC
>PISX010033768.1:0-14733 GCA_004024625.1 Mellivora capensis | reverse complement strand
GAACATTTTTCCATTTCTTTGTGTCTTCCTCAATTTCTTTCATGAGTACTTTATAGTTTTCTGGGTATAGATTTTTAGCCTCTTTGGTTAGGTTTATTCCTAGGTATCTTATAGTTTTGGGTGCAATTGTAAATGGGATTGACTCTCTTTCTTCTGTCTTGTTGTTGGTGTAGAGAAATGCAACTGATTTCTGTGCATTGATTTTATATCCTGACACTTTACTAAATTCCTGTACAAGTTCTAGCAGTTTTGGAGTGGAGTCTTTTGGGTTTTCCACATAGAGTATCTTTTCATCTGCAAAGAGTGAGAGTTTGACTTCTTCTTTGCCGATTTGGATGCCTTTAATTTCTTTTTGTTGTCTGATTGCTGAGGCTAGGACTTCTAGTACTATGTTGAACAGCAGTGGTGATAATGGACATCCCTGCCGTGTCCCTGACCTTAGCGGAAAAGCTTTCAGTGTTTCTCCATTGAGAATGATATTTGCGGTGGGTTTTTAACAGATGGCTTTGATAATATTGAGGTATGTGCCCTCTATCCCTACACTTTGAAGAGTTTTGATCAGGAAGGGATGCTGTACTTTGTCAAATGCTTTTTCAGCATCTATTGAGAGTATCATGTGGTTTTTGTTCTTTCTTTTATTAATATGTTGTATCACATTGGGGCGCCTGGGTGGCTCAGTGGGTTAAAGCCTCTGCCTTCGGCTCAGGTCATGATTCCAGGGTCCTGGGATCGAGCCCCGCGTCGGGCTCTCTGCTCCGCGGGTAGCCTGCTTCCTCCTCTCTCTTTCTCTCAGCCTGCCTCTCTGCCTACTTGCGATCTGTCAAATAAATAAATAAAATCTTTAAAAAAAATATGTTGTATCACATTGATTGATTTGTGAATGTTGAACCAACCTTGCAGCCCTGGAATAAATCCCACTTGGTCGTGGTGAATAATCCTTTTAATGTACTGTTGAATCCTATTGGCTAGTATTTTGGTGAGAATTTTCGCATCTGTGTTCATCAAGAATATTGGTCTGTAATTCTCTTTTTTGATGGGATCCTTGTCTGGTTTTGGGATCAAGGTGATGATGGCCTCATAAAATGAGTTTGGAAGTTTTCCTTCCATTTCTATTTTTTGGCACAGTTTCAGGAGAATAGGAATTAATTAAATATGGTAAAACTTATCTTATTGACAAATATGACAAATATAAAACTAGTAGTGATGTTATACAACCACCAAAATGATTTGAAAATTACCAAATAAGAGGCGCCTGGGTGACTCAGTTGGTTAAGTGTCTGACTCTTGATCTCAGCTCAGATCTTGATCTCAGGGTCATGAGTTCAAGCCCTTCACTGGGCTCCATGCTAGGCTTGACCCTTACTTAAAAAAACAACAGTACCAAAGGTACTTTATTTCTTACTACTTGTGTTTACTCTATAATCTTTATTCACGTTATTATTATCCCATTTTCAGTCTTGTGAACACATTATTCCTTCTTAGAATAACCAGCTTGTAAGGTATAGCAGTGACAAATACTGAAGCAGGTGAACAAAGTACTCTGAGAGGATCTGTGAGGCTGATACTTCATTGATTCCTTGGGATGCCCATAAACATAACAGCCATAATTGTTTTCTTGTTGTTCTTGAAATTTTAAATTTATTTATAAATGAAAATATATTTTAGTTTTTCAGGATAAATTGTAGCAATAATCCTTGGAAGCTGCTTTTGTAATCCTATGTAATATTTACTATCCTATGTAATATTTGCTGTATTTGGGGAGGGGGTGCTATATAAAGTCTGCCTTTCTTTGGGTTTATTTTTCTAGCCTCTAATTCTTTGACTTTTGCTCTCCATAATCACTACTAGGTATTGTGGTTGTCCTTGGCTCACACTCAAATAGGACATAAATGGGAGACATCAGACGTAACTTTTACACCCTGAAATTGTTTCTGCAAAAATATAACTATAAATAAAGATGAACTACCACCCATGTTGATACATAACATTAGGATCAATCCATAGCCAGATTTTAAAAATAATAACCATGAGAACATGAGAGTATTACTTTAGATTTTTAAATCAATACTTAGTATTATCTAAGTGCAGTAGGGTGTCCTTCAGCCTCATAAGCACTTAAAATGAAGCCTCCAGACCTTCCACAGTAGAATTTTAATGCTAGAGTAGAGGGGCAGAGGAAAATGTCCTCTAGTCTACCTCCTTCAGGTCACTTCTGCTTGACAGGCTACAGGCAGTACTGGGAACCAGGACAAGTTACTTAAATTGCTGGAAACCTTATGTGTAAAATGTGGAGGCAGGAATTGGATTAAATCAGCATTTCCTAAACATTGTTTTGAGAAACTCCAGTGCTCTCTGAGGAGTTCAGAGGTGACCACAAGTAAAGAGTTTCCCTGATCAAATACATGGGACAAATGCCACATTTCCCTTTGGAGATTCCCAATGTATGTGAGTTTATTCTAGGCTGTGAGATACTCTGTAGTAAAGACATATTTTCCAGTGTTTCACCCAGCATGACTTAAATACATTTGATGACAGAATCCTGTTAGAAAGGAACATATTTTGGGAAACACTGAACTACGTTTTTTCCAAGCTTCAAGATTCTGGGGTTTTAAACATGCCATCCAAAGGTTGCTTAGCAACATGACAACCACCTGATTTTCCCACTAGATGGCACCCTTGAATGAGATTTACTTTTTATTTTCAACTAGTTTTCTCTGTGGACCTTTCTGGACATCGTTTTTCCCATGTACTAGGAGAGAAGAGTTATGAAATTGATTTTAGGGCCATTCTAGTAACATTTTACCGGCTATTTAAAATAAAACAGTTGTGTCAACTGTAGGTATAAATAACAACCAAGTTTGAAATAATATATGGTTTTTATCTCACTGGAGCAAATAACTTTATTTTTATTATTATTATTATTTTTTTAAATTAACATAATATATTATTTCTTTCAGGGGTACAGGTCTGTGACTTATTAGTCTTAATACAATTCACAACATAGAGCAAATAACTTTGTAAAAAAAATATGACTTGAACAATACTGATGTGTCTTATTTTTTCACATTTTAAGTCAGACTTCAGCCAGACAAAATTTAGTTGGACATTTGGTTGTTCTACTGATCAACTGGAAATCTGGAATTGTGAGACTGTCAGGGAATCTGGTGGCAGTTGGGGACTTTCTTTAGTTTCTATGATGGGTAAGAAGTGTCTTCAGCTGTGACACGTGTATGTTTTGTTAGAGATTACTGAAATATTATTGTGCTTAGATGGCAGTCCAACGTCAGAAGGTCTGACTCTCTAGGCAGGCTGTGGTAAGTGGTCTCTTAAAGTCTGCTTCATGTTCTAGTAAATTTTTGATTGGTTCTTTATTAAAAATGATTTGCTATTAGGCATTAAGATTTTGGTGGTCTGTGGGTTGGTCAGTTAGTCTGTCTTTCATTGGGTCTCACTGTTGTAAGGTTAAGCATATTATCGTCCCCCACACCCCTTCCGTGGAGTTCATGGAATTTCACACATTGGTTTAAGTGTGCCCAGGAGTTTTGGAAAATGAAAGCAGCTTTACTTAGGAATAGTCATGCTTCTAGTCTGTTCAACTGAAGGATGTTTACCTATTAGAAATGTGTGCCTTTTAAATGATGGAAAGGGAGCTTTTAAAAGTATAATGAAGAGGCTTCCCAAACAGCTTCCTGGATTACCTGAAATACATGTGTATATTGGGGGTAGGGGTGACAACCAAACTCTGACTGGAGTTTTATCTTGCTCTTTCAATGCTACTTTTTGAAGGTGAAATCTTTGTAAGTTCTGTTAGATCTTATTCCAGTGAAAGATTCTTTCTGAACCCCAAATAGCACCCTGAAGACATTAAAATTCTTATACTTCCCAAAGGTAAGTTGTCTGCACTAGGATTTTCTTAGTCTACTCTTAGACCTGGTATCATCTCTTGCTTCATGTTTTGTGTTTTCTCTTAACTTTTTCCTCCACAGTGTTCAGCATGGCATAGGCCTTAGTTTTTAGCTAATCTTTATGTCTTAGATTTTTAGCACAATTTGTGTGTTGCACTCTTATTTTGTTACAGTATCTTTTTGAGCATTTTGATGCAGATTTTCTGAGTGTGGTTTATAATGAAAATGTCAGTTAAACATAATAATAATTGTAGTTAAAAATAATAAAATAAAAAAGTAATAATCATAGTTGGTGTGTATTGAGTGCTTATTGTTCCAGGCACTGTGCCAGGCAAGCATTTTACATGTATTAGCTCATTTAATCTTCAGAGCAACCGGAGAGGGACAAATGTCTTTTCTATGGCATTTTCAGATGAAAGTGGGGGACAGATGTCCTTTCTATGGCATTTTATCATGGCTTATGTTTTACCACCACATGAAAGATATGAAATATTCTTGTCCAAATATTTTGTGGAAAGTGCATATGAATCTTTGTAAGGTAGAGATAGGTTGGGCCAAGTGGCCACAAGTTAGTAAGAATCTCCCGATAATGAGAACTCAACTGCCAATTTTGTTCTCAGCTCTAGACACCAAGATTTCTTGGCCTGATGGCTTCATATTCAAATATGTTTGGCCATGTTTCTCAAAACACTGAGTTACTATACTTTGCATTAACAGTGCTTGGCTTTGTCTTTTATGCAGAAAGCCCCTCCAGGCCTCTGTAATGTGCTAAAAAAGATCTTGTCTAAAACTCATGAAAATAAATAACATAAAACTGTTCTGAATAAATTTGAGTTAAGTGAACAGAACCCTTTTCTGTGTATGTGTATTGCGTACATATAGTTGTGTGCCCCATGAACACATGTTCTGTCGTTGGGCCCAAGACCAATATCCTCCATAGTGAAGGACATCTCATAATTTCCATTATAAATTATTTTAGGGGTTTATAACTAATACTGTAAAAAATTCAGCCCTGCCTGGAACTTACTTTATTGTGTTTGCAGAATTAGTTATTGCAGGGAAGCATGTAGATGAGAACACGTCTTTGTCTTAGCAATTGGAGGTGGTGCAAATATTTTTGTAATTGTTGTGAAGGATGGGAGGGATGCTGGAAGTATTTCAGGGACCTCAAAGATTCAAGTGGCAAAGAGTAACACATCAGTTGGATTCTGGTTGCCTGAAGGGCAAATATAAAGTTTGACCATTAACTTGTATGTCAGTTATAAACAGGCAGTCCATACAGCATAGCACTGAATTCTGTGAATCTCTCTCTTTTTAAAGAAATTAATTGGTAGAATGAGTGAATTATTAGAGGCCTATAAATTTATTTTTATTTTAAGGCCAAGACTCAACTCAAAAGTTCCTTCTTCGGAAAGCCGCAATAATTTCTAAAATATACCGAGCACTTTAAGGAAGTGCACTAAGCTCTTTACATTTGTTTTCTCATTTATTCCATTGGACATCTTGATTTTACAGATGAAGAAACCAGAGATCAGAGAGACACAGTGACCAGCTCAAGATCACAGAGTAGGAGTTGATAGAAGAGCTGATAGACTCTGGGGTGCAAGAGCCTGTAGTCTGTACTGCAGTGTGCCTCGTGTTTTCTGATTCTCCCTTTTCACTGACATTCCTCTAACATGGTTGTTCTCAGCTTTGGGGCTTATTAGAACAAGCCAAGGAGCTTAAAAATGCAGACATGCAAGTCCCACCCAGATCAATTAAGTCAGAATCACTGGAAATGAGTCACAGATGATTTTACTCTGCAGAGAAGATGGGCTGAGAAGCCCCCCCTCATTTATTCCTGGTCAGCTTTTATAGTTGTGAGGTCAATTATTTCTCATGTAAAAGCTTAATTAATTCATAACCTACTCACTTAAAATTCGTACCAGTTTGTATGGGCTGAGCAAAAGTTTGCCTTTGCAAAGGATTTGCTAAGTGAATTAATAGATGACACTGGAGCATAAAGGAAAATTTATCCTATTAAAGAGCACAAATACCTTTCATGCATAATTGAAAACTGTATTCATTATAAACAAATTGATAGGTGAATTTCAGGTCATTGTAATGTCTGTTAAATAAACTTAAGCACTCTCCATCTACTACATTTTATTAACCTGATTGATTATTTGCTTTAGAAAAATGTTTTTAAGAAAAATATTCTGTAATTGTAACTTTTGATGTCATCAACTTGAGATTTTTCTCTTTAGTTGAAATTAGCTTTTGCTGTGTGATACACTATAACGTCATTTTGTAGCTAGGTGTTTTGCCTAACCCATGAGATTTCAAATTTCTTAAAGATCTCATCTCTTACTTTTTTGGGGTACTTATGCCTATTTTTTCCTGAAGATTTATTTATTTATTCTATAGAGAGTGTGGGGTGGGGGAGGGGCAGAGGGTGAGGGAGAGAGAGTCTTAGGCAGACTTGGCACTCAGCATGGAGCCCAATGCAGGGCTAGATCTAACAGCCCTGATATCACCACCTGAGCCGAAACCTAGAGTTGGACACTTAACTGACTGTACCACCCAAGGGCCCCTACTTATGCCCATTTCTTAGTGCCCTTCACCTTGCAGGTGCTCTCTGAATGCATGCTTATGACTAAGGCAGTGCCTGCTTGGGCAAAACAAAACTTCAGTTGAGGAAAATGTAGAGCTCACATTCATCCTGTAGACATCAGATGGCTAGTCATATTCATATAGGTTATTTATGATCCACATTTGTGGGATTGTTCCTGCCCAAGCCACACCAGTTGTTGAATTTTTACTCCTGGGAAGATGCAAGAGCTCCTGCTATGCAAATGATATATTCCTAAATGTGTGGTAGATCTCCTGGATGGCTCTAGATCATAAAATAGGGAAGTCATGGAGAGAGACTGTACCTGGTCTACTCCTGTCAATTTTGTGCATTTCCAGAAAGGCAAAATGGTGCAGTAGTAGTTAAGAGCTAAGGGTCTGATATCAGTGGATACAGGTTCAATAAAAGGTTCTTCCAATTAGTAATAGTGTGGCCTTAGACAAGCAACTTATCTTCTGTGAGTATTTTCTCACCTTAAAATAGGATGTTGTGAGGACTGAGTGAGTTAACTTATAAACATGATTGGAATAGTGGATGGCCAATTGTAAACGTCAGTATATATTACCTCTTAGTATTAGTATCAAATGGAACTAATGCATTTAGAGCAGTAGCTATTAACAGTGAATGATTCTGCCTCCGAGGAGGATTTGGCAATGACTGGAGATAGTGTTGGTTATCACAATGTGGCAGGTGTGGGTGTGTGTGTACTACTGGCATTTAGTGGGTATAGGTCAGGGATACTACTAAACGTCCTACAATACACAGGGCAGCTCCTACAATACAGAATCATTTAACCTCCAATGTCAATGGTGTCAAGGTTGAGAAATCCTAGTTTAGAGCCTAATAAGTACAAGTAAGTGAAGATAAATTAGCCAAGAAGAGTTGAAATATTAAATTACCCTGGTATATTAAGAGAAGGCAATTCATGAAGATAAATGTTTAATTTAAGAATCTACGGAACAGGGACACTGGGGTGGCTCCATCAGTTAAGCGTCTGTCTTTGGCTCAGGTTGTGATCCCAGGATTCTGGGATCAAGCCCCACTTCAGAGTCCCTACTCAGTGGGGAGTCTGCTTCTCTTTCTCCCTCTGCCACTCCCCCTGCTTTTGCTCTCTCACTCTCTCTCTCTCTCTTTCAAATTAATAAATAAAATCTTAAAAAAAAAAAGACTCTAGGGAATAGATTTACTGTGATGGCTAGGGAAGAAATGCCACTCAGGAACAGTAAGGGAGGTTTGCTTTTAGGAAATAGGACATAAGACAATGGTGAAATAAGCTTGAGAAATACATGGGGACGCTATTTAGGGATTAAGCTGCTAAAAGGCATGTTCTTCCTGCTACTTCTGGAGCTGTCTTAATAAAGAAGTATTCAGGTAGTGGAGGAACTTTTGTTGCTTTTAAAATAAAACTAAAAGTAATGTGTTCATTAATACACACAAATGTGCACATACATGAATATATGGCTGGTAAATTATGTGGAGTATTAAATTAAGGTTATTTGGAAATAACCTCTAATTCATAGCCAGCAGTACATTGGCTGTGTATTGACATATACTAGGTCCCTTCTGTATATCTTAAAACAGTCAAGTTCAAACATTTGAAAATGAGTAGTGGTTTTTTTTTATGAGTTGAATTCACATTCTGCTATGTACTTCGTTACGAATACAATTGGTTTAGAAGACTAATCTAGTGTTGGAATGATCTCTAGTGACCTAGAACATAGGCAGAACTTATAATGTATTGAATATATATTTATTTAATTTATTATATGTTTTTAATAATTTTAAAAAAGATTTTATTTGCTTGAGATAGCACTTGCGCGTGAGAGAGCACAAGCAGGGGAGAGGAGCAGTCTGAGGGGGAGAAGCAGGCTTCTCGCTGAGCAGGGAGCCTGTTGCAGGACTGGATCCTAGGACCCTGAAATCATGACCTGAGTCGAAGGCAGGGGCTTAACCCACTGAGCCACCCAGGCTCCCCTTATTATATAAATATTAAAAAAATCTTATATTCTTTAAAATAGAATCCAACCTCTTTGACGTGGCTTCCCAGGTATTTTGCAGTGATCTCCAACCTATCTGTTGAACTTTGTCTCCCACCATATTCCTAACCCCCACTGTGGACTCCTTATACCAGAGTGATGATAATAGGAAGTCAAACTTTAGGGACAGGGTTTTTTTTTCTTTGTCCCTAAAGAGAACTTGTTTTGCTCCCAGATATATCACTTAGCACAGAGTGGTCACTCAATAAATAAACATTTGATTAATACATAATAATAACTCTCTTTGTTGACAAAGTACAGAATACTAGCGCGTGCCTTTTGTGCCTTTATTCCTCCCTCATCCCAAAAGATTTTCTTATGGAAATATATCTTCTCTTTTAAAATCTACTCAAAAACTTTCTTCACAAGATCTTCTCTTATTTGTTTTTCTTTTTTTTTTTTTAAAGATTTTATTTTTTAGGTCACAGAGAAGCAGGCAGAGAGAGAGGAGGAAGCAGGCTCCCTGCTGAGCAGAGAGCCTGATGCGGGGCTCTATCCCAGGACCCTGGGATCATGACCTGAACCGAAGGCAGAGGCTTTAACTTACTGAGCCACCCAGGCACCCCTCTTATTTGTTTTTCAACCCATTACTATCAGAATTAATCTCTCCCTCTTGAGTGGCCCAGAAGACTGTGTTCTTCCATTTGTTGGGTGGTCACAGCAATACCCTTGTCCTTGTATTGTATACAGCTCAAGGTAAGAAGCCATGACTGTACATTCTTCTATCGGCCACAGTGCTTTTGCACAATGTACCCAAGTTTTGATTAAATAACTCAGTGGGTCTTCCCCTTGTCATCAACTTGAGGTTCTGTTTGCTATCATGCTATTACAATGTGTTTACTTTGAAATAAGACTAAGGAGATGAAGTCTCAGTAGAGTTTTATCTCCCTGAGGGTAGGGTTGTGTCTAATTCTATTTGGTAGTTTCTTATCTAGAGTAGCATAGAGAGCATGCTCCAACAGATGTCTCAGAAATGACTGATGCCTTGAATTGCTGTTAGGTGGCTAATGCTTTTTTGTTATATATTGTTTGTTGTGTGAAAGGCAGTTGACGGTCCTCCTAGTGTCTGTGTGATGAACTTAATTAGGGAGGTAAATGGAGTTACTCTATTAGTCATATAGATAGTGTGGGACTGATTTATAGACTAGATCTTAACTTGTAAAGAAAGGATAAGATGGAGGTCAAAGAGATTCCTCTATAGAGAGAAATTAGCCTTTAGAAGAACTTTTAGCTTGATTTAGAGGTATGCTCCCCTTAGATATCTAAAATCTCTGACACTTAGCATACATTAACTCTTTTTCACTTGGTGCCGGAGGGTACTGGGAGAGTAAGACCAATTTATAATATAGCCCCTGTCTTCTAGGGCCATGTGCTCTAGTGCATGGTGAAGCAAACTTTTTCTTATAGGGGCAGATGACAAATATTTTAGGCTTTGCTGGCCATTCAGTCTCTTTTAGTTATTACTCAGTTCTGCCATTGTAATGTGGTTGTAGCAGCCATAGATGATACATAAATAAGCATGACTGTTCGAATAAAACTTTATTAACGAAGCTGATGGCCTGGTTTAGCTTGTGTGTCACAGTTTGCTGACCGACCCCTGGTCTAGAGTGTGGGTGAGTGTATATATATGTGGATGTGTGTATGCATATAAAACTAGTTGTTCAGGTGTGTGCTTTTTTACTGTCAACATTGTAGGAACTGAGGTGGGAGGGAAGGCTGGCCAGGGTAGTAGCGGAGAGGCTTGAAGACAGAAGTTTACCCATTTGTCTCTATGGTCACATATATAGAACTGTTCTTTGTTCCACTTTCCTATCAAGAAAGTTTTTTTTTTTTTTTTTTGAGGGTGCCTGGGTGGCTCAGTGGGTTAAGCCTCTGCTTTGGGCTCAGGTCATTATCTCAGGGTTCTGGGATCGAGCCCCGCATTGGGCTCTCTGCTCAGCAGAGAACCTGCTTTCCCCTCTCTCTCTGCCTGCCTCTCTGCTTGCTTGTGATCTCTCACTCTGTGTCAAATAAATAAAACCTTAAAAAATTTTTTTTAATTAAAAAAAACCTTTTTTTTAAGATTTTAAAAATCTTAAAATCTTGGTGCCCCAAGAAAGTTGTTTTTGAAGTTACTAATTTTCTCATGTATTTTACAAGTTATTTTCTAAGTGGTCATTATAGACAAATGTTCCTTCTCACTTTGTCCAGTATAAGAGTTGGATGTATTTTCCATATTTTAATGACTTATTTTACACATTAGCATCTCTGAAATTGGGATGCATCTCACAGTTGATGGTGTTATTATAAGATTTTCCTTTCTCTGAAGGTATAAATTAAGATGTGCCTTACAATTATTGGTGGCTTGGGGGCGCCTGGGTGGCTCAGTGGGTTAAAGCCTCTGCCTTCAGCTCAGGTCATGATCCCAGGGTCCTGGGATTGAGCCCCGCATCGGGCTCTCTGCTAGGCGGGAAGCCTGCTTCCTCCTCTCTCTCTGCCTGCCTCTCTGCCTACCTGTGATCTCTGTCTGTCAAATAAATAAATAAAATCTTTAATTAAAAAAAATTATTGGTGGCTTGGGTTGAGAAGAAATATGGTAGCTGCTTTAGCACTGCTTTTTAGTGTTTTCTTAAACAGGGTCATTTACTATATATATTTTAGTTTTTACTTTTATGTTTATTCAGCAACTTATTAGACACAAAGATTCTGAGAACATTTCAAATAAAGATTGGAAATGCATTTTTTAAGCTAATACTTATGTCCTGAAAGAGATTGGCTACTTCACATGTCTTAGTTAATGTTCTATTAAATAAACTTCTTCTCCTGTCAAGCACAGCTTTTCCTGTGCTCTTTGATAGCTTTGACTTGTTTCACAGATTCAGATTCCCTTCATAAAGGTAAAATATGGACCAAAATTTCAGAAATACATTCTATGGTCTAGTGAGGAACCTGGTCATAGCGCACTGTGTCTATTACCTATAACATTCGCTTTGTTAGAAGCGCAGAATTTGAGAACAGGTGTTGGAATATATGTGTTTTTCCCCAATTTATCTCATTTTTATTTCATTGCTCTCAGATTCTCTAAAACTGCGAAGTTCTTTATGCAGGACTGGCCTAATTAGGAGAGCTTGGGAAGGTTTGTAAAAGGCTTAATGTTCCCTCTCTTTCCTGTCTGTATAAATCAATTAAAATGGACTATGAAGAAACTCACACTCAAATCATGTGTAACTCTGGATTTTATTGCTGTGTGCTTATTTTCTACATTCGGGGAGGAGGTTCCGCTTAACTGTATTTATGATTTACGGTAGCTAGAGATACATTTCAACCAGTGATATATGGGAACACAACATAATATAGAAGCATTATTTATGGCCCCTATCAGAAGAGGAAAGCTGTTTCTTACACCGTGCTTATAGTTTAGTCAGTATGGATGGTAAGCACATCTGTCTTTGTAATTAGTATTAAAAAATCAGAAAAATTTAAATTCAGATTAGTATTTCACAATTGACATCTCTAAATATTTCTAAGTTAGTCCTCCTAAGTAATTATAGTAAATACTCTTCAGTTTTAGTGGTCTTTGGCTCCTTTTGGCATGGTTTTCATTTATTTGTCCTCTTTAAAGTTATTATTTGAATTCTGAGTCTTGAAATAATCTCTATGTAGTTTTTTCTTCTTGTGTATTTTAGAAAAGGTCTTCAGTGCAAGAAGGTGGTTAAATATTAATTGCCAGTTGGTCATTAGAGAGAGATAAACTGTAATTCTTATACCACATGGAGAATTTTACAGTGTGGTATTTGTGGTATTGTGTGTGTGTGTGTGTGTGTGTGTGTGTGTGTGTGTTCTGAGGCATTTCAAACTAGTTTTACTTAATGACAGTCTTTTCATAAGGCATGCAACCTGAGAGGTAGGAAAGAGCAAGCCAGAGCTGCAATTCATTCAAAGATTTCTTCTTGAAATAACTTTGGAAAAATAAATTTTATTATTTTTTTTCCCTGACATCTTGAATTGCCTTTTTTTACCTTGCTTTACCTTAAAGTACTTAAGTGAAAAATATAATGACTTTGTAGAACAGGCCCAGACCAAAGAGCAATTTAGTTGAGTCCTCTTATTTTTACACAGGAACCAGAGTCAGGCAGCCCCTACCCTTTGTGGGGCCAGAGCAAATGCTAATTGAGACCCACAGACCAAATGTCTAAATATGGTAAAGGTCTAATCAAGCTCTGCCTGCTTTCTGCCCTGAGGGCTTGCTTGGAGGCAGCAAGGACCTCAGTACCTCCAGGGCTGCCCTGTGGATCTGCAAGAGCATGATAGGGTAAGAGCTGGGGTCAGGCCTAAGACTCCTGGACCCTCTAATCCCCAAATGGGGATGACCTGCTTGAGCTCTCTAGGGAGGTGTGCTGGGCAGGTATTCTACCTCCAGGCCTTATATGTCTGACTAAGGCCTTCCAGGGGTTTCTACGCGCCTCTCTTACATCCTCTGAGCAAGGGGAACGGAGGGAACAGAGTTATCTGGGAGATACTTATTTTGTCCTTGGTTTCCAAGGGCAGAATCTGTGGTTCATCCTCTCATGGGCTCTCATCTCAGTATCCTTTGGCCTGTGGTCCAAGTTCAGCTGAGGAATCCCTCCCATAGCCTTGGGCAGTTACCAAATTTAAAAAAACAAACAAAACTTTCTTATAATATTGAAAAGAAAAAAAATTGCATTTTGGAGTTTCTCCTATGTGGGGTCCTCTAGTGTGTGGCCCAGAAAAAGGGCCCCTCTGTCCTAGGTCTAAGAGAGGTCTAGGGGCTTGGACAACATTACGCAGCTAACTAGTGGTTATTGTGGCATTATGATCTTCTTTAGAAACTACAAATTTTTTCCATCTACCTTATGACTTACAAACATGCTTGCTTCGATAAAGTACAAAAAAGAGGAAAAATGGAAAGACAGAAAAAGACAGAAATCATTTAAATAATGTATTACTCACATTATCATTACCCCATTTCAAGTTTTCTTTTTCTGTTAGGGAACCTTTAAAAACTCACACGTACATTGTGACTTGGAAAGAAAGAAAGGCTATCAAAACACTCTCCTGTGAGAAATTTTCCATTTCAGGGAATTCAGGTGTGTGAATCACTTCCTTCTGTCCTGTCATAGAAGAAAAAAAAAAGCAACATGACTTTATAGTTCAGCTGAGGAGGCCAGGGTTGGCGTTTTCCAGGGAAGATTGCTTATCATGGAGCAAAGCTATATACTGAAGTGGATTTCTGCATAGACCTTACAGGAACAGTTTGCAGATGTGGACGGCATTCCCAAGAAAAGATTTTTACAGTGACTGACATCCCCAAAACCTTCCCAGAAAACGGAAAACGTGTCCTTTCTCAATTTCACGTATGCTTTCTCCTTGATCAAAAGGCTGATTTATCCATGGTGGCACCTGAAAAATAGATTTTTTAACAAGGTTGCTTCACAGTAAAGATGAAAGTACAAACAAGTATTAGACAGGCCAACTGGAAGGGCTCGAGTGTGGAGGATTTTATATTTCTTCTTGCAATAAACACATATGGAGTCCAGGAAGGGTGATGCCGTCATCTGGTGGGGTGATGGAGATCCCCACTGATGCTGGAAAAATACCAGGTTAATGAAGTATGAAATGTAGCGTTAGGCATAGGCAGGTATTTTGTGGGTTTGGGAGTCTGTTGAGGGGAATAAAATCTTAAATCCTGTTGGTCTGAAGGATCTGGGAGAAGCAAGTGGGCAGAAGGGCTTACACTGGGGAGTGACAGGTTGGGTTTGCTTTTGCTTCAAATAACTGCACCTGGATGTTGTGTGAGAGGGCCAGTGGAAGAACTGTCTAAGAGATTGTTCCCCTGGAGGTTTTGTATGTTGACTCGCCTTCATGTTTTTACCAACATGTGTGTTGGTCGTTCATTTAACACCGGTAACATGTGTCTATTTTTTCATTGATTGGAGGGATTATGCTTGTTTACATGTCTGGCTTTACCCCTGGGCTGTGAGCTTTTCAGGACAGTGCTTAGTCATCTGTTTTTCTCCCTGTTCCCAAAAGAACTAAGGAAACTTTGGACAAGTTGTTATTTAGTAGAGGTTGGTTGCATGGAACCAGAAAGGCAAGGTCTCCCTCAGTAGAAAGATCAGAACTGCTTCTATATTCTTAGCAGCGAAGGGTCCAGAAATTCTCAAATAATAAATAGACCCCA
>PISX010033767.1:0-14630 GCA_004024625.1 Mellivora capensis | reverse complement strand
AAAGAAGAGTGGTATATATACACAATGGAATACTATGCAGCCATCAAAAGAAATGAAATCTTGCCATTTGCAATGATGTGGATGGAACTAGAGGGTATCATGCTTAGTGAAATAAGTCAATCAGAGACAGACAACTATCATATGATCTCCCTGATATGAGGAAATAGAGATGCAACATGGGGGGCTGAGGGAGGTAGGAAAAGAAGAAAACAAAGAAGATGGGATCGGGAGGGAGACAAATCATAAGTGACTCTTAATCTCACAAAACAAACTGAGGGTTGCTCTGGGGAGGGGGATTGGGAGAGGGGGGTGGGGTAATGGACATTGGGGAGGGTATGTGCTATGGTTAGTGCTGTGAAGTGTGTAAACCTGGCGATTCACAGACATGTACCCCTGGAGATAAAAATACATTATATGTTTATAAAAAATTAAAAAATTAAAAAAAATTATGAAAAATACATAATGTCAAGATTGGGAAATAGGGTCTTAAAATACCTGCGTCGGAGCTTTACAATATATAGGTCTACACTGAAGGACCACTTTCTCAAAAAAAAAAGTGAAGGGTCTGATATCTTACCCTGTTTGCAAGCTAACAAAATGGGCTGCCATAGTTTCGTAAATGTTGATAAAGACACAGACCCTTATGAAAGAGGCAAAGACCTTAATTACTCAGGGCACTGGGGGCAACATGAGCTTCACGTTCCCATTGGCTACACTTGCTCCTCAAGTCCCATAGGGCAATGCAAGTGGCCCAAGGAGATGCTGCACACATAGTGGGTTGTGTCTCAGCTGAGGAACCTCAAACTTAGGAAACCTACTCTTATAAAAGGGCTGCTAGAGAACCTGCCTACCTTTTACCCCTGAGGGAGCAATTATCTTTATTTTCCTGGTTAAGAAACAAATCTGCTCTCTGCCCTGAAGGAGTCACTACCTCTTTTTTTTCCAAGGCTTTTTGCTCTGCCAGCATCCTTGAAATGCAAACATTCTTGAAAAGATAGTCCAGAACAAAAGCTATCCTAGACATGTGGAAACACTGTGAAGATGTGCCACCTAGAAAATGTTTTTTGTTTGTTTGTTTTGTTACATTTTGGTTTTTGCTTTTTAAGTAGTCTCCATGCCCATTGTGGAGCCCAGCATGGGGCTTGAACTCACAACCTTGAGATCGAGACCTGAGCTGATATCAAGAGTAGGTTGCTTAACAAAATGAGCCACCAAGGTGCTCCCTTGATAACGTTTTAAATACTATTAATAATATTAGTTAGAGTACTTCTGTGGTTTTGGTTGCTGTATATGTCGTCTCATTATGCCACTAGCTCTGTGATCCTCATTTCGTAGATATGGAAATTGAGGCACTCTAAGCTACTGGACCAAAGACGACATTTTTCTCCAGGGCCTGCTACTCAGTATGCTGTATAGATATTAATATTCTCATGTAAAAAATAACTAGTCAAACTCAATTTTGGGGTGCCTGGGTGGCTCAGTGGGTTAAAGCCTCTGCCTTCGGCTCAGGTCATAATCCCGGGGTCCTGGGATGGAGTCCCACATCGGGCTTTCTGCTCAGCAGGGAGCCTGCTTCCCTCTCTCTCTCTGAGTACTTGTGATCTCTCTGTCAAATAAATAAAAATCTTTAAAAAAAAACCCAACAACTCAATTTTGATACATGTATTTCAGAAAGGAGGTATAAAATATAGTTCCTGATAGATTATTGGAGCAAGTGTGGATTTGACTGGTTACAATCAATATTAATTACATACATTTGTATATTCTTTCATAATTAACCATGGGGTTTCATGGGTACTGTCTTTTCATTAAAAAATTATTAACTGGTTGTCTACTATAGGCAAAGTGCTAAGTCGTGTTCTAGTGAACAGAAATAATGTTATTGCCTTCATTGAGCTTAAAGTTTAATCATGGAGACTGCTATCAAACAAGTAATGCTTAATTCCTTATTCGATGGCATTGTATACTCTTGGCCTAGGTGAGTTCATTTATTTCCCCCAGAGTCTGTTGCCATTTGTATGCTGATGATGTCCTAGATTTATAACTCTGGCTTCTGTCTGGGAGCTTCATATTTTTTTTATCTGAAAGTTTTGCTAGGTATCTTGGGTATTTCTTCCCACAGAAGTCTTTTTCCGTGGTGTTCTCTATCTCAGTGAATGATAAAGCAGTTATCCAGTGGTCAAATGAGACATTTGTGCATCACGATTTTATTTTGTCTTTAGTCTGATAAACCACCAAGTCCTATTTTATCTACTAAATACCTCTTGAATTAATCCCCTCTGTCGCTAACTTAATTTAGAATCCCATTATCTCTGGCTATAATCACTGCAACAGTGACTTGCAAGTTCATATTATCTCCTCTCTTGCCCACCCCTTCTAAACCCATCTCCACTTTTCAGTGAGAACCAAGTCTCTACAAAGGAGATCTGGTTAAGTCATTTCTTACTTATTTAAAACTTTTGATTCTCCCATAGTCCTCAGGGTAATTATTTGCAGAGCACACAAAAGTCCTTTACCATGGGGACCTAGATTCATCTTTTGCCTTAACTCTTTATCTGATTTCCAGACGCAGATAACTTTATTCACGTATGTGAAAGAACAATGTTCTTTCTCATCTTGAGTGATCCAGGTGCTCTTTTCTAGAAGAATGGAATATTACTCTGCTTTGTTGCCTTCACTTCTCTGCCCCTCCTTCCAGCTTTGCCTGGCCAACTCCTATCCTTTAATTCTAAAATGTTGTTGTCAATCCTTGCTGTTGTTCCTAATCTGGATTGAAGTTACTTGTTCAGTTCTCTGTCACCGCACACCTCATGCTGGACTGTAACTGCCTTTCTCTGTGTGTGTTCATACTACTTTAAACCCCAGGAGAAGAACAAACTACATTTGTCTTGTTTACCATTTTGTACAGAGTGCCGAAGTACCTAGCACACACCACATGCTCACTACTTTTTAATGCGTGAATGAGTATATGCATAAATCAGTAAATAAGTGAACAAATGAACCATGACTCCTATAAATTTACCTACAACCAATGTGATAGATGGAAAAGAGACTCTATAAAGGCCAGACTACTCCCTCTCGTATTAAGTAACTGGGGACATATTTGAAAAGAAATGGAAATTAGGGTGCCTTGGTGGCTCAGTCAGTTAAGCATCTGCCTTTGGCTCAGGTCATGATCCTGAGTCCTGGGATTGAGTCCCACATTGGGGTCCCTGCTCCGCGGAGAGCCTGCTTCTCCCTCTACCTCTCTCTCGCTCTGTTTTCCATGGGGAAAAAAAATCTTTTTTTAAAAAAAGAGAAATGGAAATTAAACCCTCAAAAAAAAGATAATAAAAAGGTAACCCTTCAAAATAGACCTTTATTCATTGAGGCCAACCTCTGATATAAGAATTAATTTTCTTTTATTTATTTATCTGACACAGAGAGAGAGATCACAAGTAGGCAGAGAGGTAGGCGGAGAGAGAGGAGGAAGCAGGCTCCCTGCTGAGCAGAAAGCTGGATGTGGGGCTTGATCCCAGGACCCTGGGATCATGACCTGAGCTGAAGGCAGAGGCTTAACCCACTGAGCCACCCAGGTACCCTAAGAGTTCATTTTCATTTTGACTTTGTCTCACCTCAACATCACTTTCCTGATTAGCATCACTCTCCGCTCCTCCAGCCTCTTCCCCTAAATGCGTAATTGAGTATTCTTGCTGAGATGAGCTTCCCAAAGCCATCTACTCTAGTGGCTCCAGAATCATACTCTGAGAAATTTCTGGGGTCCTGGGTCGTCTTTATCTTGCCTTCATCAAACTTCCTTTCTTCCTACCCTCCTTTGTAAACGTAACATTGGCTGATGTCCTAATGGCTCCTAGAGGCTTAAAGAATTACTTTTGCATTCTAGGACTCAAAATGCCCCAATTCAATGGAAAGATAACAAACACGTAAGCAACTGTGACACACTACTGAGTTTTAGAACACCCGTCAAATAATAATCTCCATTCAAACTTTTCCCCTATGTTGATGTGAGGGACTAGCCTGAGTTCTGACAAAGAAAAAAAAACCCATCAAAACATTGTTAATTGTATGTAAAAAGTGCAGTATTTGGTTAAGAGAAGGGTAGTCTAAATCAATGTTCAAGTGATTCTCTTGTTCTATTGAGGAATTCATTTAGGAAATATGAGAGGCAAACAACTTCAAGGAACAAGAAAATATAAGTGAGAGCTTCAGAAACATGACTTTTTAAGTTGCAGAAAGCACTGGGTTACAAATGTTCTAGGACTCTGGAAGCAAGATGGAATGACAGTGAAGGAAATGGAAAAGAAGGATCAGAATGGCAATAAGAGATACGGCCTGAGTGAACATTTGAATTTATTACCAGAGGAGAGCAGAAGCTCACGAAAGTAGTAAGAAAATGGGCCTCGTGTGCATGAAGCACTAGTATTTGTCCAGTAGGTACATTTTACACTGGTCGGAGGAGAGATCAATGCAAGCAGTATACCAGCGTGAAGGAAACCCCATTGATTGAGGAATGGAAAAAAGGGGTCCTGCAGCACAGAACAAAGATTTGACCTTAGACTTACTATGGGGGTTGTGAAGAGTCAGATGTTTTAAAAAACTGATAAGCTGAAATATTGATGGAGAATGTAGAGATATGTTTTTGTATGGATCTAAATAGGAGATGACGATGGAAAGAAGATTTATAAATTCAGGTTCCTTCTATTTTTATTATTGCTCATCTCATTTGCCTAAGTATTTGCTTTCTATATTTCTCTCTTCTCATTCTCCCTGGTTAATCTTTCTGAAAGCCATTTGATTATATAAGTTAATCTAGTTATTGCTTTGTTAGTCTCCTTTTTATGAGTCCCTTCCTTATCACCCATTATTTAATGCCTTGATTCCTTTCCTTCTCCAGTAAGCTTCTTGAAAAGGGTGGGCATCACTGCTGAACTCATTTTCCTGTGGTCACAGTAATCTCCCTGGCCTAATCAGTGAATACTTTTAGTCTTTAATCTTTGGCATTTGAATTTATGAATACTTGTCGTTTCCAGAAACTTTCTCCTCATTGGTTTCTTCCTTCTTCTCTTCTGGTTGTCCTTCTCCCTGTCTGATCAATACCCCCAGCTCCTCCTCCACCTATACCTACACGCCCCCCACCCCCCAACTCTATAAACCCTTCTTTAGCATCTCATTACCTTCTGTCAGGTAACCCCCTAGGCATCTGTGGGGACTCACAACTGAGTGCTCCCTGATAAGCTCCAAGTCCATATTTGCAACCCGGTCCACTTCCACCAAGGTGAGCTCCTGGCATTTCAGATTCACTATCCAAACCAGCATTTGTTATCTCACTGTCTCCTCCTGACCCCCCGAAAAGGCTCCTTTGTCGTGATTTTGGTGTATTTAGCAAAGACAAGTCAGTTTATCCCATCGAAAGAAGCTCTCTCAACATGTGTGGTTCAGGCTGGTCTGACACCCCAGCTTTTTACCTTAACATTTTCCCATAGGTTTGGAATTACACATCAGCTGGTTCATTTGACCCTAAGTAGGTATCGGTTCTGTGTAACTGGAAGAAACAGAGAACAAAGTAAGAATGTAAGAATGTAGGGGCGCCTGGGTGGCTCAGTGGGTTAAGGCCTCTGCCTTTGGCTCGGGTCGTAGTCCTGGGGTCCTGGGATTGAGTCCCGCGTTGGGCTCTCTGTTCAGCGGAGAGCCTGCTTCCTCCTCTCTCTCTGCCTGCCTCTCTGCCTACTTGTGATCTCTCTCTGTCAAATAAATAAATAAAATCTTAAAAAAAAAAAAAAAGAATGTAAGAATGTAGCAAAAACACTGGTTAGGGAAGGTCTGGCAGTAAATTGAAGGGATTTAGGCCTGAATCTGGAACCTCAGTCTGAGACTCCCGATGAAAAGGGAGGGGGAGCAGTGGGAATAGAGAGAGAGGAACATTTGTATTAAGACTTGCTGACAGAAATGCTGCTGGGAGCCAGTTCTGTTCAGCTGGAGTAGAAGGTATGTTTAGTTGCTGTCATTTAGGCTTTTCTACTTGGCTTTTCACACTGGTCAGGAGGAATAAAGCAATTCATTTGTGATAACAGGAGGTAAAATGCCATGACTGCCTGGTGCTAGAAGACCCTGGGCCGGGCCTGCGGGGCTCCCATTGGCACTAGAGGGCTCAGTGTGTCCTGAGCCGATTAGCAGAACACCACTCAGGAGGCATTCTGAGAGGTGGGCCATTTTTCTCCACCACCAACCTTCCCCTTCATAGAAAGATTCACAGGAATTTTTTCTAAGAAATTCCCTATGCCAGAGACAGCCACAAGAAGAGGAAAGAGCTTGCTAGATTTTTGCTTTACACATTTCTAATCCTCTACTATTGCCCTTTCTTTGGCAATATTTTAGGAGAACTGAAAAGTACAGAAACAGAGTAGATTAAAATCTATATTTTAATCCTCTAGTTGCCAAATTTCCATGAATTTATGTTAGTTAAATAAATCAGGCCCTCATTTACACATTTACTCCTTAATTATTGTGATTATCTTCACTTTAAAATTCTGCATCAACTAGAAATGAGTCCCATAAAACAAAAAATATTATGACATATTAATGTTGACATAAGGGGAAAATATGAACATTTCAAAGGCTTTTTCCCCTCTTACTGTACATCCATGTAAGAGTTGAATTTGAGGCAATTATTCAAGCTTATCACAGTTCAAATATCTAGATTATGGAAGGAAGCATTTCAGACTTAACTATTTACATCTTTTAATTTGCCATTTGGTGAGAATAGCCCATTTCAGATGGCATATGTCATTTTGTATTGTCATAAAACTGAAATAAATAGCATAATCTGAGAACTTAGCAAAAGAATGAAGTGCTTCACTTTTACAAATGTACATTTCACAGTGGTGTCTGATTTCACATCTCAGCACATAGTAGCCTCTTTCATAGCTGAGCAGAGGTTCACAAATGAGAAGTCATGAAGATTGAGCTTCTGCAGCCAGGCACTATTGCCACAGAACTGAGAGGTGAATGAAACCCTGATGCTGCGTCCACTATTACATACTCAGGATCATCATGGGATGAACCAGTAGCCCACTGAAAAGCATATTTAGTTCTATATACCCGTACTACAGATAAGCCTATATATATTTTTATTCAAAGTTGGGAGATACCATCTTTTTTTTTTTTAAAGATTTTATTTATTTACTTGACAGACAGAGATCATAAGCAGGCAGAGAGGCAAGCAGAGCCTGATGCGGGACTCGATCCCAGGACCCTGGGATCATGACCTGAGCCGAAGGCAGAGGCTTTAAACCACTGAGCCACCCAGGCGCCCGATAAGCCTATATTTTAAAATGACAGTCTTGACTTGAATTTACTTTCTTCAAACTCATTTCAAGCATAGAGAATTAGGAAGTCAGGGTAGAGAACACAGACCTATAGTGTAGGAGGAACACTTAGGTGTATAACACTGTAATATTTCACATAAATAAGTGGGTGTTCCGGGAAAGTAACATCATCAGTAACTCCAAAGTCTTTAGGTGGAGGGAGTAGGCCTACAATGGAAGCCTCACCCTGTATTCCCACCTCAGTGTTGTATCAAAAATCGACATACAAAAAACCCAAAACGATGGTTAGCAGTAATAATACCCCTTAGAAGCCACTCCAGGCAATGCTTCTGCAGTCCTGAAATAAAGTTTCTCAAAATCAAATGTTATGTCACACCTTTTACTTTCGCTCATGCTTTTCTCCCCTGTGCCTTGAACACCTTGGTTTCTGTTTTTTACCTAACACTGACCAGTCAACTTAGACTGGGTTCCAACTACCCTGCTTTTGAAAAGCCTGGTCTGACTCCACAGGCTGGGTTAGGTGCCCTCTCCATCCAACAGCATTTCAAACATACCTCTAGCAACCATAATACATGAAAGGATTTGCCCCAGTGTAAGTGATCTGAGGGCAGGGAGTGTATGTATACCTTTTCATCGTTTCTTTCCTTGCTTTGGCACAGTGCTTGTCACTATGGGCACTGGAGGAATGGCTGTTGAACTAAACCGAAGTGCAGAATCAAACATTCCAGAAGAGGTCTGAGGAAACAGGAGATTGCCAACATACCGTAGAGTCGATCCTGTGCTACGATTAAATTGGAGTGCTTTGTCCAAGCACTTAACCCACATATCTTGTCTCTGAACTCTAATTATGCTCCTTCCTTCCCACTGCATATTTCTTCCCAACATTGCGTCTTAAAATCCTATCCATGCTTCAGAGTCTCCAGCAAATTACCTGTTCTCAATGAATTTCTTATTTTTCAACTAGATATTATTCCTGTGACCCTAACCCATAGGTTTGTTGTTATTGTTATTATTCTTATGACATTTACCTTATTCAGCTTTTCCCTTTATGTATATATTTCTCTCATCCACTTTTGTGCTCTTAGCTTTATGCATACTTAATACTCTATAAATAGTTCTTTAATTGCATGCAGTTAACCTAAGGCAAAAACAATTTGTAGTAATGATATTTGGTAATAGATTATAAATATTACCTTGCTAGGGTCTTAACCTATAAAGAAATAAATGTTTTCTTTAAAAAGATCATAAGCCATATGAATTTGTATTTTCACATGAATGTTAATAATGGCTTTATTTATAATAGCCAACAATTGGAAATAACTCCAATGTCCATCAGCAAATGAATGAATCAACAATAAAAATGAACATGCAACAGGGATGAATCTGAAAATAATTATGCTGAGTGCAACAGACAAGAAGAGTGTTACTGTATGATTCCACTCATATAAAACTCTGGAAAATGCAAATTAATCTATAGTGACCAAGAGCTGATCTCTGGTTGCTTGGGAATGGGGGAGGCCTAGGCAGGAAGCATTATCAAAGGGCATGAGAAACTCTTGGGGATGATGGAAATGTTCACTCTCTTGATTCTGGTGAGGATTTAAAAGTATACATACTATGTCAAAACTTACTAATTTCTACTTATTACTTTGCACACTTTATCACATTAATCATCAATTATATCTCAACAAAGCTGTTTTTAAAATTCCTTTTTAAAAAGAACTTGTGATAAATAATTTGATCTGGTTCTTTTATATATTTTCTGTACATGGTGAGACAACTGAAGAGGGAAAAACTGCACTAAAAGTCTTAGAACTATTTTAATATGAGAATGAGAACAGATTAATAATAATGTGTTTTGAATAATAAGCAGATTCTTCTATGTGGCAACAAATACATGTGAGAATGATCTGCAGTTCAGACTCCTTGCTAACCACTGATCCATTTGTGTGAAGTTATATGTGCCTCTTCATTTTAATTATTCACTCATTTTGTAATAAAAACCATTAAAGCTGGGTTATTAGAATTCTTATTCGATTCCTCTCTTCCAAGAGAAAGAATGCAGTGTTGGGTGTTAATCCCATCAAGAGATGATGCTGATCATGCTCATCCTCCCATGGGGTGCCCGGAGGATCCCACCATTGTAGCCCAAGGGGTAGAACCTGCTGAGATTCCAAAAGAGGCTCGAGTTGAGAGTGACTTCTCCACCTAATTGACCAGGAATCTGCCCTCATCCCTGGCCTCCCCTGGGAATTGCCAGATGACAAGACATTCCGATTCATTCCACAAGATTTTTACTGACCATAAGTAAATGCTGTGTATTTCTATGTCTTTATAGATACAGACTGTGAAGGTCCCACCAACACACATGGAAGGATTACTTCTGTGAAATCATATGTGGCCAATATGTGCACCAGAGCCCTCACTAACTAAGTCTGAGGGACAAGGCCAGCCAGATGTAGGACCATTCTGACAGAAGGAGGCTCCTGAAGATCAGGGAGTAAGGCCCAGTGGACAAGGGAGGAGGAAAACTTTACAATCTCTGCCTGTTCTCTAGCCACCAGTCCATTCTGTCACCAAGAAGCCAGAGCTCAGTTCCTTGGTTGCTGGAGCTTAGAAATACTTAGAATACTTAGAAATCTAAGTAGCCCCTAAAGAACAAGATATCCAGGCTGACCTCGTGGCACAACAGTAGTGCATCTGAACTCAAGAATGAGATCCCACCTCCCCTTATTCTCTGGTAAATTCCCTCCATCACTGAAGGAACAAATACACAGTCTTTTTGTTCCCTTCCTCCCCAAAGAACCTTGTCTTTTTTTGGTGAATCCTACTTCCTCTGCTCAGAAAAAACAGATGTAAGGGTTAAGAAGTTAGGATGTATGTGGCATGTTATTGTATAAAGGTCCAATTTTCTCACCCATGCTTTCGCCTACCAGTTCAGGGCAAGACTGAAGTGTATGATTATCCTTGACGATCTCACCTCTTCACTTCCATTTAGTATCTCCCTTCCTTTTTCTCTCATGCCACCCCCAGGCTACACAGAACTACTTGTAATAAAACATTTCAGGGTTGAGGGGCGCCTGGGTGGCTCAGTGGGATAAGCCTCTGACTTCGGCTCAGGTCATGATCTCAGGGTCTTGGGATCGAGCCCTGCATCGGCTCTCTACTCGGCAAGAAGCCTGCTTCCCCATCTCTCTCTCTCTCTCTCTGCCTGCTGCTCTACCTACTTGTGATCTCTCTCTGTCAAATGAAAAAATAAAATCTTACAAAAAAAAAAATTCAGGATTGAAAGGAACATAAAAAGTCATCTATTACAACCACTAGAGAGATTCTCCCCAAATCTCTCTAGTGGTTGTAATAGATGACTTTTAATGTCAAACAAGGACATCTGGCTTACAATGTAAAACTATTTTGGCTAACTGAACAAAAGAATCCATGCCAGTAACCAATGTGAAAGGACTGAAGGAGGTTTTTGGACTCTTCTCTTCTCCCAGGCAACCAACATATGTTTTAATGACGATTCACTAAAGATAGTGTTTGATTCAATACTTCAGGGAAGCAGGGAAGAAGAGAGGAGAAGATGATATGATGGAATGATGGAGGAGTGCTGTCTTTTTTTTTTTTTTTTTTTTGAGCAGGTAGGAATACCTATTTATTCTGTGCACAAGCCTTGATCTCACTATTTTGATTAACCAAGAAAACCTTCTAGATGGTAGCAGGAAAGCAATACAGAAAAAAACAAGGATTTAAGTCCCAAGAACGTTACTCTATAAATTGGAAACTAACCTGGAAAGTCACAATGAAATGTGCCGAGACCCTTTCTAACCGATGATTAGAATGCCACTATATATTTACTTTGTAAAGAGGCACTCTTGCATAATTAGCTCTCAACAAGTGTAAGAGCATGCCTTGATGTGGTAAGGCATCATTTTATTTATTTTTCTAGATGATGTTCACATAAAAATAAATTACGCTTTATTCAACCATATACCAAGTACTTCTCATTTTTTTTAAAAGATTTTATGTTTTTATTTGACAGACAAAGATCACAAATAGGCAGAGAGAGAGAGGAGGAAGCAGGCTCCCCGCGGAGCAGAGAGCCTGATGTGAGGCTCGATCCCAGGACCCTGGGATTATGACATGAGCCAAAGGCAGAGGTTTTAACCCACTGACCCACCCAGGCACCCCATGTACTTCTCATTTTTATTAGTGTCAGTTTTTATTGGTAAAAATCAAATATATGAAAACTACATTTAATAATATGATACATTTAATAATATGATGCAGGGCTCGATCATAGGACCCTGGGATCATGACCTGAGCCAAAGACAGAGGCTTTAACCCACTGAGCCACCTAGGCGCCCCCTGCTGATGGTCTTTACAGAAACTGATTAAACTCACAAATGGAATCTTTCTGTTACCTTATCTCATCAGTTTGGCACATGTCCTGTTCCATAAGCTCTTCTCAGGAGACAGGAGCCACAAGTGCAACTCTGTCATGTCAGTCATTTGACAAATATTTTCCAAGGGAAATAAATATGTTAAACTCCACCTACAGTGTACAAATATGCTGACTCTAAGGGCTCAGATCTAGAAGGTGGTATGAAAAGAACAAGTGAAACTGTATTTTCTTCTTTTGGAAGCACTAAAGATGTCTTCTTTAATTATTACACTAAAGATTCTCTAACTGACAACATATGCTTGCTAATAATTTTTGTCTTGCAGGAATATGAATGTTTTCTAATGGGAGGCATTTAAATGCCTTAGCTGAAGATTGATTCAAAGAAAAGCTCTCTTTTGGATTCATCTCAACATTTATCAGGTGGTATTATTTTTCCAATAGTCTTTTACGCTATCCTTTGCTTTTGAAAGAGCTTATGTCCAACCTATAATTATTTTCTGCTAATTAGAGTAATTCATGGTTAATTATTCAAAATGATTCCTCTTCAAAATCAAATCCATTTCTTGTCATGACATTAAAAAAAGATACAAATAAAATATTATCAGAATGCAAATTTCCGTCAGAAGGGAATACTTTTTAAAAAATTTTTCTTTAAATAGCATTAAAATCTTTTTCTACTAGCAAAGGCTCCATGATTGCCTACTTCAGTTAATGTGAGCTAGAGAAGGGCAACTGAACCATGAAGTGATGACTGTTAATGTTTTTTGATAATTACTAAAGATTAGCTATACTGACTATATTAGAGTAAGTAATTTACTATATCCTTAAAGAAGAGTTGCAAAGCAGTAAGACCTAAAAACGGTGAGGGCAAACAGTGACTATGTGAGCTGGAGACACTGGATGTCTAAGGATGTACTCTGAAGATGTACGCCTCTTTGTGGACTCTCATGGTGCTGAATCTTCCTTTCCTGTTATTGTCCTGGTCCTGTTTCCGCAAGAGGCAGCTGCTTCCCTCTGGTATATCTCCTAGGGAAGCTCTGGAGCTCCCTCTTTTTCTAAGCAAGGATCATGCTTTGCCCCTATTTGGACGATTGCCCCACTCTGATCTCAATCTCCATTTTGTTCTATTCTGATTATTGCATGAATCCTGTCTTTCCTGAGATGATAAGGTTCTCCTCTACCTACATTTTACTTAGGCTATACTTACTTAGGTTTTCAACATACATTTATTGAGTACCTTCAGTGTGCAAGGTCCTCAAGTTGTATAATTTAAATGAAGCAGGTTGAACATGTCAACTGGTGTATGACATAAACAGTTCTATTAGAATCAAACAAAGAGAATAAAATTATAGATGCATAAATGTAAGGATAAGAAAAAAAAGATCTTTAGAAATGGCAACTACTTCTGGAATTCAGAAGACAAGAAAAGAAAATTATATATCTAGGAAATGCTGAAATCATTGCTAAAGGAAAGCAAACTCCTTGCACTTTGATGAGGACTGATCACCACCTTGTTCTCAATATTCACTAAAACTCTTCAACTTATTTGCCTCTCCCATTCACCAATGGGAATTCAGCTCAAGTTTTATAATAAAAATTAACTGCATTAAATTTTTCTTGAGCATCTATATTTTCATAACGGCCATGACAAAAACTAGGAAAACAACACAATTAGATGGTAAGTGACCTTATAATGTCTGTGACAAGGACATTCACACTTGCTAAATAGTCCATGAGTCCCTTTTCAGTTTCATCGGAGCCACATGACTTGTTCTGGCCTCTGGATTATGAGCAGATTTACCAGGTGTCAAAGCATACCAATGGGAGGAGACCCTCTAGTGGGCTCTTTCATCACCAGGACAACAAAAGTAGCTAGGTATTGAGATGGCAGATTCAGAGATGTAAGTGGCCTCCATTTCTCAGTCACCACATGGAGGATGATGCTTGTGGCTCCCAGTTACATTGCTGTCTTCAACATACAAAAGTCATGAAATTAAATTAATCTGTGCTATATGTAGCATAGGAGGGGTCTCAAGGTACATCTCTGCAATGAATGAAAATGTTCCATATAGGCACATTTCTCATCTAAATGCCAGAGTAAGTTTATACAGGCAACATAGTGCTGTGTCCTCCAACGCCCATGACCATAAATGCAAAACCCCCTTGTTGTGTTTGCAGAAGTAATTTCCTATCTTCCATATTTGGAAGTCAGTATGAAAGACGGCATGCTGTTTATTGGGAGGGCCTTTTCTTTTTTTAATTTTTAATTTTTTATTTTTTTAAAGATTTTATTTATTTATTTATTTGAGAGAGAACATGAGCGAGGAGAAGGTCAGAGGGAGAAGGAGACTCCCCGTGGAGCTGGGAGCCTGATGTGGGACTCGATCCCGAGACTCCGGGATCATGACCTGAGCCGAAGGCAGTCGTCCAACTAACTGAGCCACCCAGGCATCCCTCTTTCTTTTTTTTAAATAAAGATTTTATTTAAGAGAGAGAGAGAGTAAGAGAAAGCATGAGAGTGGAGAAGGTCAGAGGGAAAAGCAGACTCCCTGTGGAGCTGGGAGCCCAATGCGGCACTCAATCCCAGGACTCTGGGACCACAGCGCGAACCAGAGGCAGTTGCCCAACCAACTGAGACACCCAGGCGCCCCTGGAGGGCCTTTTCTTTTAAAAGCTAATCAAACAATAAAAAAATACATTCATAAATGGATAAAGAAGATGTGGTATATATACGCGATGGAATACTATGCAGCCATCAAAAGAAATGAAATCTTGCCATTCGCAACGACGTGGATGGAACTAGAGGGTATCATGCTTAGTGAAATAAGTCAATCAGAGAAAGACAACTATCATATGATATCCCTGATATGAGGAAGTGGAAATGCAACATGGGGGACTAGGGG
>PISX010033766.1:0-14728 GCA_004024625.1 Mellivora capensis | reverse complement strand
CCCACTGAGCTCCCCAGGTGCCCCAGCATTTCTAATATTCTATAAATTCATCTTTAATTACTATTACTTCTGCTAGTCAATTATTTTCTTTTAAACTTTACTCAGTTAATCAGTCATAGGTCTTTGCACATATCAGATTTTAAGATAATGTTTTTATCACTGTGAGAATTTTCTTTTTTTTTTTCTTCCCAAGTGCCCATGTGGCCATTATTTCTGCCAAATAAGTTTTTTTTTCAAGTCGCATTTTACAGATTTAAATTTTTTTTTTTTTTAAGATTTTATTTATTTGTCAGAGAGAGAGAGGAGCACAGGCAGACAGAGTGGCAGAGTGAGAAGCAGGCTCCCTGCGGAGCAAGGAGCCCGATGTGGACTCGATCCCACGACCCTGGGATCATGACCTGAGCCGAAAGGCAGCCGCTTAACCAACTGAGCCACCCAGGCGTCCCCAGATTTAAAATTTTGCTCAGAAATCTGACGTGGTTCTTAAGTTTCTGGTAAAATACAATATTTACTACTTGCAGTTTTAATCAGTTTTACTATGCACTGACAATTTTTATTAGTTATGCTCATTATAAACTGGGATAAAATAATGATCATTTGTTTCTTAGCTGATCCACAGAGGAACAGCTCTGCCCTAATATTACAGGATTGCTTTAACTATCAAGAAGGTCTTCAAGATCAAATGGTCCTTTCCTCAAACATTATAACACATACACTTTTTACGATTTTTAGGTTAGGGGCGCCTGGGTGGCTCAGTGGGTTAAAGCCTCTGCCTTCAGCTCAGGTCATGATCCCAGGATCCCGGGATCGAGTCCTGCATCTGGCTCTCTGCTCAGCAGGGAGCCTGCTTCCTCCTCTCCCTCTGCCTGCCTCTCTGCCTACTTGTGATCTCTGTCAAATATATAAATAAAATCTTAAAAAAAAAAAAAAAGAAAGATTTTAGGTTAGCGTTCCTCCCTGCATAAACCAATCACAAACATCCCATAAATAAAAGTCAAAGAACTGCAAGCACTTGATAAGGAGAAGATTTAGAAACATTAAGTATTAAAGGAAGAAATTCTCTCTCTTCACTTTTTAAAAATTTAAGTAGCATTAGTTCTATCTTGGGACGTTATTTTGTGGAAGAAAACCTTCGATTACTGCTTTTTTTCCTATTATACTACCTTATTTCTAACTTGGTCTTACTGCAGGCACAAAATCAGTGTGCCAAAAATACTATGTTAGATCCTACACAGTACATAATTTTATACTGTCTGATATGATAAAGATCAAGATTTTATACCTTCAGCCCCTCTTCCAGCATATACTTAGTAACAGCTATTTTTCAAGTGTATATGGAAAAAAAAATAAAAATCTCCATCTCTTACAAGACCTACCTTAAGTATATGAATACCTCACCAGTAAAACAGAATAACTCATGCAAAAGTATCCAGTGCTCAAAACAGTAATGCAATAGGCCCAACAATAAAAGAAACAAAGACACATAAAGAGAAGCTTCTATATAAAAATTTTTCACTATTTAAAAAAAAACAAACAAACCAATCCACTGCATCAGAATATTCAGATGCTCAGTTTTGGGTTTTGAACAATTACCTGAGGCTTCTAACTCATTCTGACTGCATGACATGTCATCCAGACACAGGTCAACAAGAAGGATCTGTCCGACATCGGTCACCACTGCGGCCACACCAAAAAGCCATCGCAGGCTGGGGTGCAAATGCTGAGTGCTGGCACTGGCTCCTCCATGACTAATTATGGGCTCAATTGCTGTCACCTAGAAAAGCAGAATAAAACATTTGTTTTTCTTATACAAAGTGAGAAAATACAATTAAAATAGAAATGAAACCATTATTTCAATGTAAAACAAATCATGCAGTTGGAATAATAATGATGTTTACTCCAAGTTTACTATATGCCAGGCCTTGCGCTAATTGGTTCACTAACATTTATGATAACCCTGGATACTGGATCATATATAATTCTACCTGTTCAAAGATGAAACCATGCTGAAACTTAGAAAGTTTAGCTGGGGTTATTCAAGTCACACAGACATTAAGTGTAAAACTCAAACCTAGATTTTTTCTCTTCAAAGTTCTCAACCAACTACTCCATGATCAGATAGCCTCTTTTCCTGAGGAAGAGTAAAAATAAATCATTCAAGAAAAATTTACTGTTTACTCTTTAAAACAAAAGTCCTGTTTATGCCTTGAAGCCTGAAGAGGTCTAACCTTCTTTAAAAGGGCCATATTATAATGGACTTCACACTAAGCTTTGGATAACTGACATTTAACAAGAACTTTGTTTTTAAGAAATCATACTGTACATACATTACAGAACTATGTTTTTACCCTTCCTCTCATGTGTCAAATTTTAAATGTCTGTACCTAATAAACAGTCTGTATTTATACTCAGCTTTCTTTCTGTTTCCTATTATGTTTCCTATGTCTATAAATACTAGAGCACAGTCTTTTCAATTCCCTCAGATAGGGGTTAAGAAATCTATCTCAGTTTGCATTCCCCATACAAATACTCTACGAATTAACTGATAATGATACTTTAATTAATTTTAATGTAAGGCAGTTAAAAGCAAATGACTTTAAGAGGAAATATTCTGCCCTAGCCAAAAAACAACTAGTTAACCAAACTTCTACGGAAGGTTATCTATCACTACTCTTCCAATCCTTCCTTTCTCCTCCTTCTTTCATGGGATGGCGACCATCCACACAACTCAGCAACCAGAAACTTATCTAAAACTCTTTTGTTTCAGGGCACCTGGGGGCTCAGTCAATAAAACGTCTGCCTTCAGCTCAAGTCATGGTCCCAGGGTCCTGGGATTGAACCCCATTTCGAGCTCCCTGCTCAGCGAGGGAGTCTGCTTCTCCTTCTCCCTCTGCCCCTCCCTCCTGCTCATGCGCATGCACACACTCTATAAAAAAAAAAATCTTTAAAAAACAAATAAAAACTCCTGTTCCTTCTTAGTAACTCTTAACCAAATGATCAACAGGTCCTATCCATGTCACCTTCTGAATCTGCCCCATCCTCTCCCTTTCCAAGGTCATTTGCCTGGTTCCGCTCACTATTATTATCTGTCTGAACTACTCCAATCCAAAGAGCTTCTTACAGTAGAGTTCTGCTTTAAAATGACTTCACCAGAGAGTTCAGGCAGACGCCACAAACTACAAACAAGGCCATTTACTATCTCAACGCTCGGCACTTCTAGATCCTACCTCTGATTTCCCCTCTCCCGCAGCCATTCCAAGTAAGCTCAGTTCCCAAATGTTCCATATACTGTGACTTTTTACATGCTGGTCTCTTTGCCTGAAATGTCCAACCTCTCTGAGTAGAAATTACCTATCTGCTTCCATGTTCCATGTGCTTGAGTTTATCAAAATACTTATTATATTTATGCTGTGAACTTCCGACCTGTCTTCTCCCACTAGATTACCAGCTTTTTCAACAGTGCGGATCAAGCTCTACATATCTACTCATCTCCAAAATTTAGCACACAGCTTGATCTACAGTAAGCACTCAATAAACTGCTAAATTAATTTTGCCCTTAACGTCTGCACTAGCAAGTACATGTAAGATAACCAGGCTATAAACCACTTCAGACCCCTATACTTGCCCACTGAGTCAGTTTCCTCAAACAGCAAAAACATAGTATTCTGACATTTATCTCCCTCTTAACTTTAAAAAAAATGCTATTCTATGACTACAACATTTACATGAATGCATGTATTTGTTTATATGTTATATATTATTTGTATATGGCTTATATATTGTCCATATTGTATATTGTTTATATGCTATATTTGTTACATATTTTTTCCACACTATGTAGAGAGAGAATTCTACTCTTACATCATTTTGCATTCACATGTGTGCGTACATTTAGTAAGGGCACGTACTTTTTCTTAGCATATGGAAGAGCAGGAATAAACCTACTGAAGAAACAACCTGAATTCCAAGTACTTCTATACTTACTACTGGTTTAAGATGTTTGGCATATGGAAGGCATACATATATTAGAATTAATAAATTAAAAATAAATCCACTATTTAAATATTATTCAAATCTTAAACAACAAGGAAGACCTATCTTCCACAGTGCTCCAAGGCTACAGTTTCAAGTTAAAAAAAACAAAACAAAAAAATGCCAAACTAATGAAGATAATATTCTAATAACAGCTTTCCGTGTCCTCGAAAAACACAACTGAGGATAATAAGACTCAGATGATACTTTTTAGAGAAAAGAATGTTAGAACACTTGATGTCATCCCCTACTTTCACTCTGCAATTTTCTAACCAAGAATAAGAAAGTTCTATTTTAAGTGTTAGGTTCTTTTGATAATATACTATCTTGAACCTCTTTTCGATCTTGAACTTTTAATGAAAACGAATACAATGTCATAAAAGTAAACAAATTATAAATGTACAGCTCAGTGAATAGTCAGGAAGTGAACACACCTGTGTTCCCAGCAGGAGCGCAGCAGAAGCTCACAGACCTGAACCAGTACCTACCCTTCCAGGGAGAACAACTGCTTTAACCACTCTGGACACGCCAAGGTCATAAAGACAGAGAACACTCCCTTCCGCTTCTTCCAATCCAATTAACAATCCGACTCTCTTCTGCCAAGAGAATTCCTTCAGAGCCAGGATCACAGGCGGCTGTTGACTCACTGCACTGAATCTATAAGCAGACAACCGCTCTCCTGTGAGAGAGTGTACCACCTCCAGATGCTGACCACAAGCCAGGCAAGCAAGTCCCCTCCTCCCTAGAAGGAAGGGGAAAAAAAATGTTGCTTATTTTAATACCGTATGTACACCACCTAACTAAACAGCAGTTAGATCTTCTACATATATAATACACAGCTCATCACAGATATAACTTTATCATTTCCAAAGTGAAATCTAAGCATTTATAGAATAGAGTGGCCCCAATTAGTGAAATATATTGAATATCTATTACCTCAGTAATAAAGCAGCCATTCGGTAAAGGCACCATGCCATGTGGTACCTTTATACATGCTATAAACAGATTATCTCATTATTCCTTGTCACACCTCAACAGAAATAAGGCAACACAGAGATAAGTTTAGTTAAACTTTTTTTTTTTAAGATTTTATTTCTTATTTATTTGACAGACAGAGATCACAAGTAGGCAAAGAGGCAGGCAGAGAGAGGAAGAGAAGCAGACTCGCTGCCAAGCAGAGAGCCTGATGTGGGGCTCGATCCCAGGACCCTGGGATCATGACCTGAGCCAAAGGCAGAGGCTTTAACCTACTGAGCCACCCAGGCGCCCCTAGGTAAACTTTCATACAGTTAAACAACTTGCTCAAAGATGTATGGCTACAGGGTGGCTCAGTTTGTTAAGCGTCTGCCTTCAGCTCAGGTCATTATCTCAGGGTCCTGGGATCGAGCCCCGTGTCAGGCTCTCTGCTCAGTGGGAAGCCTGCTTCTTCCTCTGCCTGCCACCCACCCTGCTCCTGCTCTCTCTCTAATAAATAAGTAAAATCTTAAAAAAAAAAAAAAAAATGCATGGGTACAGATACCAGAGCCAGAGCACATCACAAGTCTAATGCCAAAATTCACACTTTCACTGTGTCATACCACAAGGATTAAACCAGGTGCTCTGGCGCTCATGAAGTGGAACACATGATTCTATCCCCGAAGAGTTCAAACTCTGAGAAGACATAACTAGTGTAACAATAGGAAATACCAGAAGCCCTTCTTGACTCCTTACTAGTCATGTTTGGATTTTATTATGTACAAAATATAAAGTAACTGGGAGGTTTTTAAGCAATCTGATTTATGTTTTTAAATGTTACTCTAGCTGCTGAGCAGAAAATGGACAATAAGGGGGAGCACAGGGTCCACACCAGAGGAGAATACCCTCTGCCTGGTCAGTGACCGTGAATAAACACAAGTGGATTGACTGTAGATTCAGCTCAGTGACAGGACTAAAAGGACTGGCTTACTGATGAATAACATGTGGGGAGGTAAGTAAAACAGGAATCAAGAATAGACTCGAATTTTCCCTTGAGCATGACTAGTGGTAACTTTTCAATTTGTGATGTCTACCGTGCATCTAAGTACACAGCAGCTGGACATACTACATACATTGTAAGGGCAGCTACCTAGTTTAAGGAAACAGCATGGCACAATGAAGGCCCTGAATACGTGGGATTCAAAAATCACTTTCACCACGTGCCGCCTGTATAACTGGGATATTTGATTCTTAGCCACACAGAACAGTCACGGTCTAATATCTCAATGAAAAGTTATTACAGTGCCTGGCATACAGTAAGCACTGTTACTACTTTTAATAATCAAGAGGGTAGCACTGTAACTAGCTAAATGACTGATAAGTTTTGTTGTCTACCTGCTAGGATGGATAGCTGTGAAATTCATTTTCAGAAAAGTCTCCTGCAAGATCTTTCACTAGACTGAAATCCACAATTTAACGGCTACTCTGGTATGGTTTTCTGCTGCATTATATAATCAAACCACACATCAGAATCTTGTTCAGATTAATGGAATTAAGAAACAAGAATTTCTGGGATGCCTGGGTGGCTTAATTGAGAAAGCATCTGCCTTTGGCTCAGATCATTATCCCAGAGTCCTGGGATTGAGTCCCGCATCCGGTGTCCTGCTCATCAGGGAGCCTAGTTCTTCCTCTGCCGGCTGCTCCCCCCGCTTGTGCTCTCTCTCTCCCTGCTTCCCTCTTTGACAAATAAATAAATAAAATCTTAAAAAACAAAACAAAAACAAAAACACAAGACTTTCTGAATATTTTGTATTATCTACGGCCTTACAGTCAGATTTTTATAATGACTATTTAGATTCTAATCCAAATTCATCATCAATAAGACTTACTGATGGATCATAAAGAAATAACAGGGGCACCAGGGAGGATCAGCTGGTTGAGCATTCAACTCTTAATTTAGGCTCAGTCATGATTTCAGGGTTGTGAGATGCAAGCCCTGCACCCAGTGCAGACCCTGCTGGAGAGTCTCTCTCTCCCTTCCCCCACCCATGGCTGGTGCACATAAGCGTACACACTCTCTCTCCCCTCTGAAAAAAAAAACAACAACAAAACACAAAAAAAAACACAAAAAACAAAAAACCCCCAGCTGTGTATTATTTCTACTTTCTAAATATAAATATCCAACACTGAAAGATACAAAATATACAGCATTTTCCATAAGGAAAAACGAAAAATAACCATCCCAGATTCAATGAAAATGTGTTTGAGAGTATACAGATGTTATTACATAACTAGCTGTAGATGTTCTATACTTACATAAGACCACGATAACCAAGTATTGTTTTTTCTCCCACAGTAAAAAAATTACAATACATGCTCATTAGCTTACAAATTAATCAAATCTAAGTTTTCAGCAACATTACCATACCTGCAGCAATCTTTCCCTGAAGCACAGATTCCACTGTTACTTCGTCTTCGAGGGCCTGAAGACTCACTTCTGGCAAGGGCAGAAGACCACTAGTCACTTTTGCTGTTAAGCCTCGCATACTTTCACTGCAAGTATTTTTAAAAGATAATATTATTACAACATATTTGTACTATAATATACTTGATTATCTCTAGCCAGAAGGAAAAAAAGAAAAAGCCACCACACAAAAGTAAATAAGCTAAAACTAAAATCTGATTATAAAACCCACTTTACATGCTTCTGGGTCTGAGGTATTCCCACCTAAAAAAGTATTTCCCAACAGCTTTAGTAGAGTATAGATTAAGCCAGATGTCCTAAGGATATACATGATTCCCTAGATTGTTTGAAAACTGGTTCAATGCCATTAATCTTATTGCCTGACCTATTCTCAAAGAACTCTTCACATACAAACAGGAAGAACTGATGCATTTTAGAAAAATTACTGCTACAGTCACAGGGGAGAAAAGTCCATTCAAAAATGTCCAATCACAGTTATCTCAAGAATCAAGTCTGGGATGTGTTTTTAATTTGATAGAAGAAAAAAAAAATCAAAATGTATCTTTTGCTTCTACTATAGAGAAGATTAGATTCCTGGAATGAGCCTTCTATTGTAAATAACCAAAAATGATTATTAAAGTACTTTTTTGAATGAAATGATAAAGCCAAACATGAAGAGACAGCAGGGGGGCACCTGGGTGGCTCAGTGGGTTAAGCCTCTGCCTTCGGCTCAGGTCATGGTCTCAGGGTCCTGGGATCAAGCCCCACATCAGGCTCTCTGCTCTGCAGGGAGCCTGCTTCTCCCTCTCTCTCTGCCTGCCGCTCTGCCTACTTGTGATCTCTGTCTCTCGGTCAAATGAATAAATAAAATCTAAAAAAAAAAAGAGAGACAGACAGACAGCAGGAATTTTGGAAACCTCTAAGCTGGCTTGGGCCTTGAGGGTTGGCTACCAAATTCAATGCTGGTGGTCTAGGACTTTGAGACTCTTGAGATGCATAGAGACAGAAGAAAAAGCTATGGACTAACAGAGCCAAGGCACACAAAGAAGAGCCTCCTCCCCATGCCATTCAACTCCATAAGGCTATACCATTAGCCTTATCAGTGAGAAATCAGTGAGAGAAGCACCCACCTGTCCCTGTGTGGGACAGGGAGCAATAATGCTGCTCTCTTTTGGCCATGGCTAGAAGTATCTGCTAAGAAAAAGAATATTTCCCTTCACACAAAGTGGTGGCCAGAATTCAAGCTATGATATTTGACAATACTCAGAGAGCAATGTTTTATAAATTATTCTCAGGTTGGTAGAAAATATGTTTAATATGGTAAAGAACTCAAAGATCTAGTTTGCTAGTGAGGAAGAAACTTTAAAAATTACAATGAAAAATGGTCAAATAGATTTGAAAAAAGTAACAGAACTCCTGGAATGAAAAATTAAGTAAAATTTAAGACTCAATGGGGGTGTGTGTACCTGGGTGGCTCAGTCCTTAAGCCTCTGCCTTTGGCTCATGATCCCAGGGTCCTGGGAAGGAGCCCCACACTGGACTCCCTGCTCAGCAGGAAGACTGTTTCTCCCTTTCCCACTCCCCCCACTTGTATTCCCCCTCTTGCTGTCTCTCTCTCTCTCTCTCTCTGCCAAATAAATAAATAAATAATCTTAAAAAAAAAAAAAAAACCTCAATGGGGGAAAAACCTCAAAGGAGTAATGAGAATTGCAGCAATATGCAACAATATGGACAAATGTCAGAGTGTGATTATAATAAAAGGAGCAAAAAATATCCACAAAAATGATTACATTCACATAACGTTTAAAAGGCTGTAAAACTAAGTAAATAATATTTAAAAACACAAACATATATAATAAAACTATGAATAAAACAAGGAAACGATAAACACAAAAACCATAATAGTAGTCACTTGGACTGTAATAGTAGTTACTTTGAGAAGAGAGAAAGGGGCTGGAATGGAAAGGAATACAAAGAACTCCAATGTCCTTTTTCTAAAACGTTTATGGTGAGTAGACAGGTAATCATTGCATCATGATTCTTTATAACTTACAAATATTCTTTTGTCTCCATTCAACAAATAGTTCTCTTGTACCCATTTAAACAAAAACAAACTCAAAAAACAAGTAATACAGCATACTAGAAAGAGAAAAAGAATCCCCAAACTCTTCGAGAATGTAGGACAGAGAGACAAAGAAATAAGTAGTTGAAAGTTACAGGCAAGAGGGGCACCTGGCTGGCTCAGTCAGTGGAGGATCTGACTCATGATCTCAGTGTTGAGTTCAAGCCCCACATTTGTGTAAGACTACTTAAAAATAAAATCTTTAAAAAAAAGTTATAGGCAAGAGAGGAAGAAGATCTAACATGTTTATTCAGAATCCCTCAAAATATAACACTAAATAGTAAGAAAAAAGCAACATTCTAGGGAAACCTGGGTGGCTCAGTTGGTTAACTATCTGCCTTCGGCTCAGGTCATGATCCCAGTATCAAGTCCCACATTGGGCTCCAGCTTGCTTCTCCCTCTGCCTGTCACTCCCCGAGCTTCTGCCCATGTGCTCTCTCTCCCTCTGACAAATAAAATCTATTAAGAGAAAGGAGAAAAAAAAAAAAAAAGCCTGGAGCACCTGGGTGGCTCAGTGGGTTGAGCCTCTGTCTTTGGCTCAAGTCAAGATCTCAGGGTCCTGGGATCAAGGCCCGCACATCTCTGCTCAGCGGGGTGCCTGCTTCCCGCCCCCCCCCACCCCCGCCTGCCTCTCAGCCTACTTGTGATCTCTGTCAAATAAATAAATAAAATCCTTTTAAAAAAGAAAAAAAAAGGAAGATTCAATATTCTAAAAGGTATTTCCGAAATCTGTAGAGACCACACCAATTCTCTGGAATTGAGAAGAACAGTGAATCCTAGGTAGAATAAATAAAAAGAAATGACTTCTCAACAACAGTGGAAGCCAGAAGTCTGGAATATCTTCAAAATTCTAAACAAACACTGCTGTCAACATATAATTATATATCCCTGGAATTATCCTTAAATATGAAACACATTTTTAGAAAAAAACAAAAACAGTCTACCACAAATAAACTCTCCCTTAAAGGGAGTCCTAAAGAATTACAGATAGAAGGCTTCAGGGAGAATAGCGATCAGAAAGTCTGAGACACAAAAAGAGCTCCAGATATCAGCAGTGGGGTCCCCTGAACCTTCATATGATCCATGTAATAAGCATGGAAGGAAACTACCAGAAGCCAAGGGATGAATCATTGGAAAAAGAGAGGAGAAACAATCCCCAAAGCTTACACAAGGCCAGGAACAGCTCCAAAGTGGAAAAACCTCATAATACATGAGGCACTGAGTAAAGTACTTAGAAAGGTACTGATTGCTTCAGTAGTGGGGGGAAAAAAATTACCTCCCCCTTTTTAAAAAGATTTTATTTATTTGAGACAGAGAGAAAGCGAGAGAGAGCACAAGCAAGAGGGAGAGGCAGGGAGTAAGCAGACTCCCCACTGAGCAGGGAGCCCAATGTGGGGCTTGTTCCCAGGACCCTGAGATCATGACCTGAGCCGAAGGCAGACACTTAACTGACTAAGCCACCCAGGTGCCCCCAAATTAGCCCTTTTCTAAGGTCATTCTGGTCTTGTCTGAAAAAGCAAGCTTCAAAAGAATCAAAGTGTTTCCAAATAACTTAGCTGCACCCCAGAACAAGGCTCAAGAAAATATAAAGGAATGCAAAAATATTCAATAATAAAGAAAGTGAAATTCACAGTATCTGGCACCCAATCAAAAATTGCCAGGTATGCAAAAGGAGCAAAAAAAATTGACCCATTTAAAAAAAAACAGAGATAGACCTAGAAATAACACAGACGTTAGAATTACTAGATGAGGACATTAAATCAGTTATCTTAGCCATAATACCTCTGTCTAAGAAGACAGAAGAAGGCACAGCCTGTTAAGATTCAGAAGATCTAAAAAAGACCAAATCAAACTTCTAGAGATGAGAAATACTGAATGGAATTCAGACACTTAAAAAGTATTACTGAACCAGGGACGCCTGGGTGGCTCAGTTGGTTAAGCGGCTGCCTTCGGCTCAGGTCATGATCCCGGCATTCTGGGATCGAGTCCCGATTGGGCTCCTTGCTCTGCAGGGAGCCTGCTTCTCCCTCTGCCTCTGCCTGCCTGTGCTTGCTCTCTCTCTCTCTCTCTCTGACAAATAAATAAATAAAATCTTAAAAAAAAAAAAGTATTACTGAACCTAAATATCCACAGTAGAAACTATCTAATATGAAGCACATGGAAGAAAAAAAAAAGACTGAGGCATAAAGGAAAAGAACAGAACATCAATGACCTATGGGACAATATCAAGTGCCCTAATATATAATAGCAATCTCCAAAAAAAAAAAATAATAATAAAGGACAAAAATATTTAAAAACTAATGGCCAAAAGTTTCCAAATTTGATGAAACTATAAACCCACAAATCCAAAAAGGCCAATACAACTCAAGCAAATCCACATGAAGAAATGCCACCAAAATACATCATACTTGTGCTCACTTCAGCAGTACATATAATAAAACTGGAACAAAATATATCATATGTAAGGGACAAGGAGAAAATCTTAAAAAGTATCACACTGCAAAGATGAACAAGAATGACAAGAGACTTCTTGTGGAAAACTATGCAAGCCAGAAGACGGTGAAACAGTATATTTTAAGTTATGAAAGAAAAAAAAAAGCTGTCAACCTAGAATTCTTTTTTTTTAAAGATTTTATTTATTTATTTGTCAGAGAGAGTGAGCACAGGCAGACAGAGGCAGAGGGAGAAGCAGGCTCCCCGCCGAGCAAGGAGCCCGATGTGGAACTCCATCCCAGGATGCTGGGATCATGACCTGAGCCAAAGGCAGCCGCTCAACCAACTGAGCCACCCAGGCGTCCCTCAACCTAGAATTCTATCCCCTGTGAAAATACCACTTAAAAATGAAGGCAAAATAAAGACCTTTCAACATACAAGAGTGAAAAAGACAGTCACCAGCAGATAGGCAGTACAAGGAATGTCAAAGAAGTTCCTTCAGAAAGAAGAGTATTTTGAACTGAATGAAAATGAAAACATGACCTACCCAAATTTGTGTAATACAGCTTAAAGCAGTGTTTAGAGGGAAATTCATAGCACTAAACAACTGGAAGATCTCCTATCAATAACCAAAGCTTCCACCTTAAGAAACTAAAAAAGGAACAAATTAAACCATCAACAGAAGAAAGGAATGAAAAAACTGAATTTAATGAAACAAAACAGAAAAACCATAGTTGAAAATAATCCATGAAACAGAAAGCTGGTTCTGTGCTATTAAGAAAAACAAAAAACAAAAAACACAACAGAGAAACAGATCAATGAAATCAAGAGACCAGAGACTCAACTATTCCACTTATGACAAAAATAACATTTCAAATCACTGAATATGATACCAGATGGAAAATCACAAAATTTTAATAATGTCCTGAGATAATTTACCCATCCCTGCTGGGAAGAAAAAACACTCCTCCTCCTTAGTATGATACAGAAATTGGAAATTACAGATGAATAAAAGATGTGAAGGCATTCCCACCCTAAAATGAGTGGTGAGGGGAAGGAAGCTACAATCTATGAAGCAACTTCCATGTACTGGACATTAATTAGATTTCAAATCTTCAGGTAAAACTGACACCATGTCTGCCCTATAGTTTCGGGCATGCTGCCTCATCTTTGTATCCCCAGCACTATTATTCTGAGAAGCACAGCATACAACACTTTTTTTGGGGGGGGGGGGGAAACTGCTTCAATGGCTAACACCAAAAGATAATGATCTTGAGGTGAAAACTGACATATGGGAATAAAAACGTTCAGGGTAGGGGGTACTCAATGGTCTAAAAAGAGAAAACTCAAGGGACAAGAATGATCTCAGAGGGTACACAGAGCCATTTGGCTTAATCACTAAATTCCAAAATACGATAATTTTTAAATTGTAAAAAAGCAGCCTAATTTGAAGGAAAACCTTAAAGGTAAAGTTTATAAATCCACAATTAATGTAAAACAAAAGGAAGTAAGGGTGCCTGGTAGACACAGTCAGTAGAATATGTGACTCCTGACCTTGAGGTTGAGAGTTCTAACCCCACGTCTGGGGCAGAACCTCCTAAAATAAAATAAAAGGAAGTAGAAAGTTTTGGGAAACATTTGCTATCTTGAATTTATCAGTGGGTAGATTTTTATTACTATTCTGTTATCTTACATCAAAATAAATTCAACAATTTGCATTAACCCATCAGAAACAGAACCCAGAGCTGTAGGGACTGTGAGCTAAACAACCCTTTTATGTTTTCAAGCGTTAAGAGGTTCCAAGTACAAGTACATGTATTTTTTAATTTCTTCTCTAATTTCCTGGGTGACCCATTTATTCTTTAGTAAGATGTTTTTTAACCTCCATGTATTTGTGGTTTCTCCAGCTTTTTTCTTGTGGATTTCTTCAAGTTTCTTACTGCTGTGATTGGAGAGGTGCTTGGCTGGTTCAGTTGGTGTGTCTCTTGATCTCAGGGTCGTGAGTTTAAACCCCATGTTGGGCGCAGAGCCTACTTAAAAAAAAAAAGACAAAAAAAAAAAAAAAGACAAAACAGCGTTGTGATGGACAATACCCATGGTATGATCCCAATCAGCTTTTTTTTTTTTTTTTTTTTTTTAGAAATAGAGAGGCGGGGAGAGAGAGAGAACACACTCAGGGTGGAGGGGCAGAGGAAAGGGAGAGAATTTTAAGTAGGCTCCACGCCCAGCGCAGGGCTTGATCTCAAGACCCTGAGATCAAGACTTGAGCTGAGATCAAAAGTCGGATGCTTAACCGACTGAGCCAGCCAGGCACCCCGATCTCAATCTTTTTGTACTTGATGGAGGCATGATTTATGACCTAGCATGTGATCTATTCTGGAGAATGTCCCATGTGCACTCAAAAAGAAATGTGTATTCTGCTGCTTTAGGATGAAATGTTCTAAATATATCTGTTAAGTCCATCTGGCCCAATGTGTCATTCAGAGCCATTGTTTCCTTGTTGATTTTCTGCTTTGAAGATCTGTCCATTGCTGTAGGTGGGGTTAAGTGTTAAAATCCACCACTTAAATTATGGTTCCTCTATGTTTGTTATGAATTATTTTAAATATCTGGGTGCTCCCAAGTTGGGAGCATAAATATTGACAAGTGTTAAGATCTTCTTGTTGGATAGATCCCTTTATTATGATATAGTGAGTGCCCCTCTTCAGCTCTTGTTACAGCCA
>PISX010033765.1:0-14734 GCA_004024625.1 Mellivora capensis | reverse complement strand
TCCGTAATACCCACCACCTGGCTCCCCCAACCTCCCACCCCCCGCCCCTTCAAAACCCTAAGGTTGCTTGTCAGAGTCCATAGTCTCTCATGGTTCATCACCCCCCCAATTTCCCTCAACTCCCTTCTCCTCTCCATCTCCCCATGTCCTCCGTGTTATTTGTTATGCTCCACAAATAAGTGAAACCATATGATAATTGACTCTCTCTGCTTGACTTATTTCACTCAGCATAATCTCTTCCAGTCCTGTCCATGTTGCTACAAAAATTGGGTATTCATCCTTTCTGATGGAGCCATAATACTCCACAGTGTATATGGACAACATCTTCCTTATCCATTCATCCGTGAAAGGGCATCTTGGTTCTTTCCACAGTTTGGCGACCATGGCCATTGCTGCTATAAACATTGGGGGAACGGATGGCCCTTCTTTTCACTACATCTGTATCTTTGGGGTAAATACCCAGTAGCGCAATTGCAGGGTCATAGGGAAGCTCTATTTTTAACTTCTTGAGGAATCTCCACACTGTTCTCCAGAGTGGCTGCACCAACTTGCATTCCCACGAACAGTGTAAGAGGGTTCCCCTTTCTCCACAAGCTCTCCAACACACGATGTTTCCTGTCTTGCTAATTTTGGGCATTCTAACTGGTGTGAGGTGGTATCTCAATGTGGTTTTAATTTGAATCTCCCTGATGGCTAGTGATGATGAACATTTTTTCATGTGTCTGATAGCCATTTGTATGTCTTCATTGGAGAAGTGTCTGTACATGTCTTCTGCTCATTTTTTGATATGATTATCTGTTTTGTGTGTGTTGAGTTTGAGAAGTTCTTTATAGATCCCGGATATCAACCTTTTTTCTTTACTGTCATTTGCAAATATCTGCTCCCATTCGGTTGGTTGCCTCTTTGTTTTGTTGACTGTTTCCTTTGCTGTGAAGAAGCTTTTGATCTTGATGAAGTCCCAAAAGTTCATTTTCGCTTTTGTTTCCTTTGCCTTTGGAGGTATATCTTGAAAGAACTTGCTGTGACTGATATCAAAGAGGTTACTGCCTATGTTTTCCTCTAGGATTCTGATGGATTCCTGTCTCACATTGAGGTCCTTTATCCATTTCGAGTTTATCTTTGTGTACGGTGTAAGAGAATGGTCGAGTTTCATTCTTCTACATATAGCTGTCCAATTTTCCAGGACCATTTGTTGAAGAGACTGTCTTTTTTCCACTGTATATTTTTTCCTGCTTTGTCAAAGATTATTTGACCATAGAGTTGAGGGTCCATATCTGGGCTCTCTACTCTGTTCCATTGGTCTATGTGTCTGTTTTTATGCCAGTACCATGCTGTCTTGGTGATCACAGCTCTGTAGTAAAGCTTGAATTCAGATAATGAGATGCCACCAGTTTTATTTTTGTTTTTCAACATTTCCTTAGCATTTCGGGGTCTCTTCTATCCATACAAATTTTAGGATTATTTGCTCCAGCTCTTTGAAAAATACCAGTGGAATTTTGATGGGAATGGCATTAAAAGTTTACATTGCTCTAGGTAGTATAGACATTTTAACAATGTTTATTTTTATGATCCAAGAACATGGAATGGTCTTCCATCTTTTTGCGTCTTCTTCAATTTCTTTCATGAGTGTTCTGTAGGTCCTCGAGTACAGATCCTTTACCTCTTTGGTTAGGTTTATTCCCAGGTATCTTATGGTTCTTGTTGCTACAGTAAATGGAATCGATTCTCTAATTTCCCTTTCTGTATTTTCATTGTTAGTGTATAAGAAAGCCACTTATTTCTGTACATTGACTTTGTATCCTGCCATGTTACTGAATTATTGTATGAGTTCTAGTAGTTTGGGGGTGGTATCTTTTGGGTTTTCCATATAAAATGTCATCTGCGAAGAGAGAGAGTTTGACTTCTTCCTTGCCAATTTCGATACATTTTATTTCTCTTTGTTGTCTGATTGCTGTTGCTAGGACTTCTAATACTATGTTGAACAAGAGTGGTGAGAGTGGGCATCATTGTCATGTTCCTGATATCAACAGGAAGACTGTGAGCTTCTTCCCTATGAGGATGATGTTTGCTGTGGGTCTTTCATAGATAGATTTTATGAAGTTCAGAAATGTTCCCTCTATCCCTATACTTTGAAGTTTTTTAATCAGGAACAGATGCTGGATTTTGTCAAATGCTTTTTCTGCATCAATTAAGAGGACCATGTGGCTCTTCTCTCTTCTCTTATTGATTTGTTCTATCACATTGATTGACTTGTGAATGTTGAACCAGCCTTGTAAGCCAGGGATGAATCCCACCTGGTCATGGTGGATGATCTTTTTAATGTGCTGTTGGATCCTGTTTGCTCGGATCTTGTTGAGAAACTTAGCATCCATATTCATCAGTGATATTGGTCTGAAATTCTCCTTTTTGGTGGGGTCTTTGCCTGGTTTGGGATCAGGGTAATGCTGGCTTCACAAAACGAGTTTGGAAGTTTTCCTTCTGCTTCAATTTTTTGAAACAGCTTCAGGAGAATAGGTGTTATTTTTTCTTTGAAAGTTTGGTAGAGTTTCCCAGGGAATTCGTCAGGTCCTGGGCTCCTGTTTTTTGGGAGGTTTTTGATCACTGCTTCAATCTCGTTACTAGATATCGGTCTATTCAGGTTGTTGAGATTAAACCAGCTTCTAGTTTCATTGATACGTTCTACTGTATCTCTAGTTTCTACCTCATTCATCTCTGCTCTAACCTTGATTATTTCCCTTCTTGTGCGTGGAGTTGGTTTAATTTGTTGTTGATTCTCCAGTTCTTTAAGGTGTAGAGACAGCTGGTGTATTCTGGGTTTTTCAGTTTTTTTGAGGCAGGCTTGGATGGCTATGTATTTCCCCCTTAGGACAGCCTTTGCTCTATCCCATAGGTTTTGGACCAAAGTGTCTATACTCTCATTGGTTTCCATGAATTGTTTAAGTTCTTCTTTGATCTCCTGGTTGATCCAAGCATTCTTAAGCAAGGTGGTCTTTAGCTTCCAGGTGTTTGAATTCCTTCCAAACTTCTCCTTGTGGTTGAGCTCCAGATTCAAAGCATCGTGATCTGAGAATATGCAGGGAATAATCTCAATCTTTTGGTGTCTGTTGAATCCTGAATTGTGACCCAGTATGTGGTCTATTCTGGAAAAGGTTCCATGTGCACTTGAGAAGAATGAGTATTCTGTTGTTTTAGGGTGGAATGTTCTGTATATATCTATGAGGTCCATCTGGTCCAATGTGTCATTCAATGCTTTTCTTTATTGATTTTCTGCATGGATGATCTGTCTATTACTGAGAGAGGCGTGTTAAGATCTCCTACTATCAAGGTATTCATATCAATATGACTCTTTATGTTGATTAATAGTTTTCTTATGTAATTGGCTGCTCCCATATTGGGGGCATAGATATTTACAATTGTTAGATCATCTTGGTGGATAGTCCCTTTAAGAATGATGTAGTGTCCTTCTGTATCTCTGACTACAGTCTTTAGCTTAAAATCTAATTGATCTGATATTAGAATCGCTACCCCGGCCTTCTTTTGAGGCCCATTGGCATGAAAGATGCTTCTCCATCCCTTCACTTTCAATCTGGATGTATCCTTAGGTTCGAAATGGGTCTCCTGTAGACAATATATGGATGGATCCTGTCAGTTTATCCAATCTGCAATCCTGTGTGGTTTTATGGGTGCATTTTGGCCATTCACATTGAGAGTGATTATTGATAGATACTTTTTTATTGACATCATGTTACCTTTGAAGTCTTTCTTTCTGTAGATTGTCTCTATATTTCTGTACAATGATATTCTTGGGATTTTTCCTCTTTTATAGAACCGCCCTTAATATTTCCTGCAGTGTCGGCTTGGTGTTCGCAAACTCTTTTAAGCCTTGTTGGTCTTGGAATCTCTTTATATCTCCATCCATTTTGAATGTCAGTCTTGATGGATAAAGTATTCTTGGCTGCATGTTTTTCTCATTTAGCACCCTGAATATATCTTGCAAGCCCTTTCTGGCTTGCCAGGTTGCTGTGGACATGTCTGATGTTATTCTGATGGGCTTTCCTCTGTACATACGGAGCTTCTTTGTCCTAGCTGCCTTCAAGAGAGTTTCTCTAGAATTTTAATTCCTCATTCGTACTATCAGGTGTCTCGAGGTGTTTCGAGAATCTAAAATCTTTTGGGGGGGCGTTCTGTCTCTAGTACATGAACGCTGTTTCCATTTGCGTTATTTGGAAATTTTTCATGAAGAACGTGTTTGGCAATATCTTCTAGACTTCTTTCTTTCTCCTCCCCTTCAGAGGTTCCAATAATTCTGACATTGGAACGTTTCATGGTATCATTTATTTCCCTGATTCTGTTTTCGTGGTTCTAAGCTATTTGTTCCAGGCTTCCTCCTGATCCTTTCTCTCTGTCTGTTTGTCCTCCAGATCACTAATTCTATCTCCTGTCTCAGTTACGTTAGCTTTGAGAGAATTTAGATTACATTGGAACTCATTGAGAGCCTTGTGAACATCATCCCTGGTGGCTTTCAGTTCTGCCCTAATCAATTCTGTTTGGTCTTCCATGGCTTTCTCCAACCTAGGTATTGCCTGGATAATTGTTAGCCTGAATTCCCTTTCCGACATAATGTTTATGTTGGTAGCCATTAGCTCTGTTGCAGAGGGCCCATCCTCTGAATTTTTCTTCTGCTGGGCATTCCTCCTTCTAGTCATTTTGGTGAGAGATGGCTGAATGTTTGTAGCTGGATGTATTGAACTTGGTGCAGTGAAGGTCTATCCTGGAATGCTTCTGAGCCGTAAGAGTCCCCACCCAAAGGAAAAAAAAAAAAAAGAAAGAGAGAGAGAAAGTAGAAAAAATAGAGAGAGGGTGATAGAGAAAGAGAGAGAGAGACAAGAAAAAGAAGGATAAAAGAGAATACTCAGCCCAAATGGGCCCCAAGGTAACGTTTGTGAAGTATACAAACAAAAACAGACAAACAAAAAGACTGATAAAAGTATATGACAAGAGAAGAAAAAAATATATATACATATATATGTAGAAGCAAAACAAAGAAACAAACAGACAAACAAAAAAAAGAACCCCATCAAAAAGAACCCTAAGTATAAGATTTATATACTACCAGGACAAACACAAATATACAAAAATACTGGTAGGAAAAAAAGATTGGAGAGTGGTTGTAAATTCTCAGTGTGGGCGAGGAAGGTTATATTGATTCTTCCTGCATATATCTTGATATCTTTTTTAAAGGATACAACTTTCCTAAGATAACAGGGGATTAAAAATTGGTTTACCTATAGGGGTAGCATTGATTGGGGAAAGGGGATTACCTTGAAGTTTAACTCTATATGAATATTAGCAAATAAAAGTAAAGAAAAGAATGATCTAAACTAAAGTGAAATTTAAAAAAAAATTAAATAGAAAAGCAAAAGAAAAACATGGGTATATGTATCAAAAAGTTCAGGTTAAAAGGTTATTATGGAATTTGAGGTACTGGACATCTCACTGTGATGGTAAATAGGCTAAAAAAATCTATATATAAAAAAATAAAAAAGATTTAAAAAATTTAAAAATGAACCCGAATAGTGGGAATGAATTAAAAATTAAACGTTGTATCTGTGAAGTAGCAGTGATTGTTCTCTTCTCGGCAGGTTGGCTTTCTGGGGGAGAGGCCGGCAGGTTGGCTTTCTGGGGGAGAGGCCGGCCGTGTGGGTTTTCAGGCAGTGTTTCCTGAGTTAAGTCTTCCTGCCCCCCTCCAGGGGGTGGGCTCTGAGGAAACCAGACCTTCAGGCTTTTGTTCTCTGGAGATTTTTATGTCTGTTGGTTTGTTTTCTCTCCCCTTGGCAGCTCCAGATGGTTCTTGGAGTTTTAGAGGAAAGCAAACTGCACCCGGACCTCCCTCCCAGAGAGAAGCCCCAGTCTGTTCCACTCTGGGTGCTGCAGAGCAGGTTCCCAGCTGAGATCTCTGGGGACACCTGTACGTCCTGCTTGTACTCAAAACCACAACAGCATCCGCTGTCTGGGCAGTTCCAGACCGCCAGAGAGGTGCCAAGCAGCAATCACACACTGAAATTTTCCTGCTGGCCCGGGCTGGGAGCGCTCAGACTTTCCCGGTGTGAGAGTGCCTAGCTAGCGCTGCCGTGCATGCCTCTCTCAGGGGAGGGGATGGAGCGCGTCTCAGGCTCTGCTGGCTTGGTGCCGCGCATGTGTGGGGACTGCAAAAAGGCTGTTTCTGTCCCACGAGGGTCCCAGCCCCTGCCACATGCCAAGCGCCCTTAGGAGGTCTCCTCGTGGCTCAGGGACCAAGACCTGGTTTCTCCACTACACTCTCTCTGACTCAGCACCAGGGGTGTCTGTCCTCCATGGGGGACTTAAGCCCCTGTCCCTAACCATTCAAATTCCCACAATTTCCCCCTGAGATCCTTTGCTCTTTTTGAGTGCTTTCTACCAGACTTCAAGTTAATGCTAGTCCCCAGACGCAGGGGACTCTCGGATTGGGGTATTACTTTCCAGTGGGTCGCTTCTGGTGGCTCCCTCCCCCTTTTGTTTATCTTCAGACCCCAGTCCAGCGTTCTCACTCCGCTTTACCTGCCCACTGGCGTCTTCTGCCCCCGTAGAGATCCTGACGTGTAGAATTCTGATCTCAGGCTGATTTCATGGGTGATCAGAGTTCTTTGGTAGGTAATCAGCTCACTTTAGGGGACAGGTTGAACCAGCGCCTCCTCCTAGTTCCCCGCCATCTTGTCCCCCCTCCCAGAGTTGTTTCCTTAGCATAAATTCAGATATTGGAGATAGGGGCTTGTCATAAATAACAAAAGATATTCCTATTACTCAGGAAATTCCAAAGGTTTGAGATGCTCTGTGCCAGGACTGGGGATTAAAATATATATATATATATATATATATATATATATATATATATATATATATTATACTGTAGGTAACTCTCTGGTCTTTGACCACAGTTTCCTTATGGCAAAGGTATCATAAAAATAAAAAAGATACTGGCATATTATTGGAGTCCATCCAGCCATTATCAGTCCAGTACATCATTATATCATATGAAAATGCTTCCCAAGGTGGGTCTTTCCAATTTGCAGGCTTCCACTTGATCTTGTCAGGCTCTAAAAGCAGGTGTGGTCTCAGTGTAATGTGCATTTACACTTTTAAGCATCTTGTATAATTAAGCTAAGAGACAATATAATCTCTTGCTCTGAGCCTCTTTCACAGTGTTAATCTAATATTGGATTTCCCTCATTTCTTAACACATTTATTTAATATTTTATCCTCAGCTGTTATTCCTTCTCTCCACTTATATTCAAAGTTTACCATTTTTTGAAGGAGCATTAAGTTTGGCTACTGTGCTAGTCTAGATTGCAGGCAACTATAGTAGTCTAGCAAGGAATTTCCCCTCAGTCCCATTCATAGAGAATAGAGTTATATAGATATAAAACTAGTGGGCTATTTTTAAAAGATTGATAGATTGATTGATTTAAGAGAGAGGAAAGGAAGAAAGAGGAGAGTGTGTGAGCAGGGGGAGTGGCAAAGGAAGAGAGAGTTTCAATTGCCAGTTTCAAATATCTATCAAACTATTACCCTTAGGGGATCTCTCTTTCTCCATTATTGGACATTATGGGCCATGGAGTGTGCTTTTTGGTTTGAATAATGTAACTCAGAGGTCCAAATTGTTGCAATATCTTCTGTTTCATTTCTTTCATAGTACTCTAAGCATATACATCTATTACTGGATAAGCAAAGCCCAGTCCAGACTCAATATCTTTGTCAGCACCCACTGGTAGCCACCTGGGGCTCCTGGCATAGTCTTATTTGATGGCCATGTTAAGAGGTGCCCCATTCCTCCCAGGGAATCTGCAATCTCTCTCTCTTTTTGGCAGACAGAACAGTTTTTATTGGCATGTTATGCCTCTAAATCTGCAAGAAGAACATGTTTAGATTCAGCCTATCTCAGTATTGCTGCAGTAGCTCTATATCTACTTATTTCATAGACCCAGGTGGTTACCTTAAGTGACCAGACCAAGATATCTACTTGCCAACTCTGTAACCTTATGAATAAAAAAGATGATTCTTCTGATTAGCATTGATATGTCTTACTTTAACACATCCCTCAAATTTTCATAGTCATTTCCATAGGGCAATGCCTTATACAGGTATACCTCTTAATAAACCAGTTTTTCATTTCCCTTCTGATGGCCATATAGCCAGGCCATTGGCAACTGATCATGAGTTGGTAAAATCCAAAACATTATGGTAAATAGCATACAACTCATTCCACTGAGTGGATTTGGTTTTATCTTCTTTGATCACAGTAGCGGCCTTACAAAACAGGTTGTACATTCACCTTAGAACTGCCATCCATAAACCAAAGAGCTCTTCATTAAACAGTTTTTTATAGGGCCCTGTCTAAGTGACAATAGAATCTGGCAGATTTTCACATGGTTTCAAAGTCAATCCCGGGGGTAAATTCTACTTGCCTAATGCTGAGGAACACCCTACATTCCCTCAGCAGCATATTCCTGTACAAATCATTTCCATTTTCATATGCAACTTTTCTATGCACTGCCCTCTCCATTAGAGGACCTCTCCAATATTATCCACAGCATTGCAGGTATTTCCAGTTTCAAAATTATTTATGTACTTCAATTATAAGGGCAGTTTCAATTAATGTCAGATAATAAACTAGTAATTGTCCCTCAAACAGAATTTTTTTTGTCTGAATTTCCAATAGTTGTTGCTGGTAGACACTCACAGGCTTCTACCATGAGCCCCAACCTAGTGTTCATGTATGTCCACTGTACAGAGAATTTGTTTATACCAGCACTCCAGGTTCTATTCTCTACTGTGTGGGCTTAGGAAACCTTATCAATTTCTATTTAGCATGTCCAGTTGATATAGCTTGAAGGGTAGATTTGCATGACTTATGTTTTACAATGCTAGGTAGGAGAAATGTTTCCCAGGCAGACACAGTATGCATCCCTATATAGCATATTGTATTCAGGTGAAAGAGACACAACTACTTCACGTTAAGTCTGTTCAAACATACCAATTTATGTCCAAACTCCCACTTTAATCAGTGAGAGTTTTACATTACTAACTGCAGCCTCCATTTGTAATTCATCAACAGGTTTTGGTTTTACAATACTAGGCAGTGAGTGTTCCCCAGTCAGACATATTATCTATTCTCCATAAAACATTCAGTTAAAGGAGACATGACACCTTCACATAAACCATGTTTAAACATTTCAGTTTTCATCCAAACTTCTACCCTAATCCTGTCAACCTTTACATCTCTATAATCTCTCAATCTAATTGTTGCCTGTATTAGGATTTATCAGTAGATTTTGGTACCATAGTCCATGAGGATCCCATGCTACAGAGTCCCAGAAACATTTCTTCTCCACTCTGACCATTTTGTCTACTAAGGGGCATAAGGCTTTGAGACCCTGGAAGCAGTCTGGCCAAGGGACCTTTTGTTATCCTGCTTATCACCTCAGGCAGTTCCAGGATGGATTCCGATTATAATTTTTTACCTTCCAGCTTTTTTAATTGCTCCAAACTTGAGTAAATAAAGCACACTTATTTGGAGTCTTTTCATGCAAGGGACTTGTAAGCGGTCTCATTGGTTCACCTAACCTTTCATAGTGCTGTGTTAAAACCTTTGTTTGAATGCATTTTTTATTCATCCTATTTCTTAATAACCATCTAAAGATTTCCACCATGCTAGAATGAGTCCCTTGACTCTCCCTTCTGCCTCTTCTCACTTACTCATTAATTAATCTAATGCTTTTATCAGCATCTGTAAGACGCATAAGGGAAAGCTGAGTCAGCAAACCCCATAAGACTTATCTGACTTTTGTTCTACTTTGCAGCAGTAAGATTATGCGGGATGTCCATGCAAAAGGAGCTCCCTTAATCACAGCATTTATCATGACCTGGGTAAAGGGCATATTCAGTGGGTGAATATCCTTGTCATCATAAAGCTTGTCCCACATGGTTTGCATAAGAAGCATATGAATTGCTTCATCTGGGGTGTTCCACGTGGCATTTATAGAGGAAGTTGGACAGCTTCCTTCCTTCATAGAGTAGACAGAGTTTTCAGTGGTTTTTATCCATTCCACCAGACTGGCTGCTTCCTGAGGAATAACCTGCTATATTAAGTTTTTAAGGCTGCCATAACAAAATACCACAACTTGGTGACTTAAACAACAGGAATTTATTATCTCACATATTTGGAGGCTAAAAGTCCAAGATCAAAGTGTAAGCAGGGTTTGGTTTCTTTGATGTTTCCCTCCTTGTCTTGCAGATATTATGTCCTCATATGTTTTTCCTCTGTGTCCACACCTCTGATGTCTCTCTGTGTGTACAAATCTCAGCTTCTCGTAAAAACACCAGTCGGGTTCGGTTAGGGCCCATTCATGTTTTCATTTAATGTTAATTATCTCTTTAAAGGTTCTATTTTGTTGGCCAAAATTAACAAGACAGTAAAAAAAAAGTGTTGGAGAGGATGTGGAGAAAGGGAAACTCTCTTACACTGTTGCTGGGAATGCATGTTGGTCCAGCCAATTTGGAAAACAGTGTGGAGATTGCTTAAGAAATTAAAAATAGGGGCACCTGGGTGGCTCAGTTGTTATGTATCTGCCTTCAGCTCAGGTCATGATCCTAGGGTCCTGGGATCAAGCCCTGCATCGGGCTCCTTGCTTGGCGGGAAGCCTGCTTCTACCTCTCCCACTCCCCTTGCTTGTGTTCCTTCTCTTGCTGTGTCTTTCTCTGTCAAATTAATAAATAAAATCTTTAAAAAAGAAATTAAAAATAGAGCTACCTTACGACCCTGCAATTGCACTAGTGGGTATTTACCCTAAAGATACATATGTAGTGAAAAGGAGGTCCATATGTACCCTAATGTTCATAGTAGCAATGGCCACAATCACCAAACTGTGCAAAGAGCCAAGATGCCCTTCAACAGACGAATGGATAAAGAAGATGTGGTCCATATACACAATGGGATATTATGCCTCCATCAGAGAGGATGAATAGCCAACTTTTGTATCAACATGAATGGGATAGGAAGAGATTATGCTGAGTGAAATAAGTCAAGCAGAGAGAATCAATTATCATATGGTTTCACTTACCTGTGGAGCATAAGGAATAACACAGAGGATATTGGGAGAAGGAGAGGAGAAGGGAGTTGGGGGAAATTGGAGGGGGACATGAATGATGAGAGACTGTGGACTCTGCGGAACAAACTGAAGGTTTTGGAGGAGAAGGGGGTGGAGGGATGGGTAATCCTGGTGGTGGGTATTAAGGAGAGCATGTATAGCATGGAGCACTGGGTTTGGTGCATAAACAATGAATCTTGGAACACTGAAAAAATAAAATAAAGTTTAAAAAATAAAATTAAATAAAATAAATAAAAAATAAAGGTCCTATCTCCAAATTTAGTCACATTCTGAAATACTAGGAGTTAGAGTTTCAACATATAAATTCAAGGGGAACAAAATTCATCCCCAAATCCTGTGCTATCTGAACCCCCAAATTCATGTCCTTCTCAAATACAAAATACATTCACCCTCATCCCAACAGTCCAATGTCTTAAACCATTCCAGCCTCAACTTTAAGTTCCAGATCTCCTGTAAATCAAGTGTGGATGAAACTGAAAGTATGATTCATCTGAGGTAAAATTTCTCTCCAGCTGTGAATCTGTGGAACTGGACAAGCTATCTGCTTCTAAATTATAATGGAAGGACAGGCATAGGATAGACAATGCCATTTCAAAAGGGAGAAACTGGAAGATAAAGGGAGTCACTGGCCCTGATCAAGCCCAAAACCAAGCAGGGCAAATATAAGGCTCAAAAATAATACTCTCTGACTCAATGTTCTGTCCTCTAGGCCCACTAAGATAACAGTCCTAACCCCTTAGCTCTGAGTATCAGCCCCTGAGGTGCAGGGGCCAATTCAGCCCATACCACTTGCTGTATATCTAGATCATATATACTCATGTGTAATTATTGTATAGTGAGCTGTGAGTCTTGTTTAAACCCACACATGACTTTCCACTCTACAGCATTCAGAGCCTCTAAATTATTCAGTCTCACAATCAATTTTGGTAAAGATTCTTCAGGGAGCTGATGGTATTGATTTGTAAAATGAGACCACTCCTTTACACAATGTTCATTGGTTTCAATAGTTTCTTGGTTTTGTCCTTGTCCCTCACGGACTACCTTCTTGATGACCAAAGTCTTAGAGGTACTATCTGTTGTCCTTGCACAATTTGTTCCCTTTGCTGGTGGGTTTTAGGCTAGTTGCTGAACCTCAGACTGATTGAAAACTGAGCTTGGTTCAGCATCAGTGTTCAATTAGCACTCTCTTTTAATTTCATTTTAGCTATTACAGGTAACAATAACCAAAGGAGTCTATGGTTTATTTTTTTCTTATCAGTTTGTGTTTCGTTATACAATAAGTAAAACAGCACCCTAGGTGTAATGGTTAATTTTATGTGTCAACTTGACCGGACTAAAGAATGCCCAGATAGCTGGTAAAATGTTATTTCTGGGTGAGTCTTTGAGGGTATTCTGAAGGAGATTAGCATTTGATTCAGAGACTGAATAAAGAGATATAGCCTCATTAGTGTGGGCCCACATCATCCAATTTGTTTGGGGCTTGGATGGAACAAAAAGGTGAAGGAAAGGCTAATGTTATCTTTCTCTTTCCTCACTCTTTTGGGCCATCCATCTTTTCCTCCCCTCAGGCATTAGAGATCCTTGTTTTTTGGCCTTTGGTCTCTGGGACTTATGCCAGCAGACCCCTGTTTCTCAGACATTTGGGCTCAAACTGGGAGTTACACCATTGGTTTCCTTGGTTCTCAGGCCTTTGGAATTTGACTAAATTATACCAGTGTCTTTCCTGGTTCTCCAGTTTGCAGACTGCAAATTGTGGGATCTTTTCTGTCTCCATAACCATGAGAATCAATTCCAATAATAAATATTTGCTTATATCTAATCTATCTATCTATCTATCATCTATTTATCATCTATCATCTATCTTTCATCTCTTATTGGTCTTGTTTCTCTGAAGAATCCTAATACACCAGAAGTTGCATCCATCTCTGAATTCCATCAGACACTTTAAGGATTTGTGACTGATTGCAACACAGCAGCTGTCCCATACTACAAGTGACTAAGTGGCCATCAGAAATCAAAAGTTTTTCATCATCCACCTTCTTACCCTTTCTCTTCCCAAACCGTATGTTTTGTGAGTTAGGGCCATTCTAGCTCATCTCATATTTTCTGACGCCAAATGCTTATTTTTCTCCTACACTAAATATGTTGTTTCAACAGCAATTCTAGGAGCTTGAGAGGGGAATAAATGGATAAAACTAAATAAGATATGGAACCCAGGAATAAGAATGGGTTTTGATTATAGTGTAAATATGAGTTTGATTTGGGATATACTACATTTGATCTACCTAGTGAAAGTTTCTAGTAAGTTCATTTAAGTATATGTCTGAAATACAGACCAAGTTTAAAAATATAGATTTTAAAGTTATCTGTGCATAAATTATATATAATGTCATTTGGTTGCATAGTTTATTTAGAAAAACATTGAGCAGAAGAGATGAGCAAGGATAAGGCTTTTGGAAAACACTAATATTTAGAAGTTGGAAGAAAAGAAACCAAAGAAGATTGAGAAGAGTTTGGAAGTGGTAGAAAAACAAATATGAGAGGAAATATCTGGAGGAAAAGGTTTTTGTATCAACTGCTAAAGATAGATCAAGTAGGATAGTCATTTAAGGGGCCACTGGACTTAGCAATCAAGGGGTCATTGGTTTAAAAGCAAAGAAAGGTCAATTATGACCTTAACAATTTCAGTAGTTGGGACAGTAACTATTATGGTGCTATATTGTACACTTGAAACTAATATAGCACTCTATGTTAACTATATTGGAATTAAAAAAATGAAACTATCATGGTAGATTTGAAAGTGAAAGGAACCAGGGAGTCATCCAGAACTAAATAGATTTTCAAAATTTTGGTGATGAAGGAAAGGAGGAAAACTGGGCATTAGAATGAGGGAATTACTAACTTGGGGAAGATGTTTCTAAAATGGACAATCCTATGTATTCCTATATGTCTAAGAGAGGAAATCAATGGAAAGGAAAAAATTTAAAAAAATAAGAAGGGATAACAATTCAGTTAAAGTTCTAGAATAGGCTTGAGGAAATTAGAAAAGAGCATATTAAGAATAGTTATCTGTAGAAAGGATAACACCTCTTTCACTCTAGATGAAAGTATACCTGAATAGATGCAGAAACAGAATTTCACAAAAACCCATACCCCTGTGTGAAAAAAAACTTAAAAATCAGTTATCATATAACTTTACAGCAAAAAAAAAAAAAACACCAAAGAATCCAATTTAAAATGGGCAGAAGATCTGAATAGACATTTTTTTTTTCCAAAAAAGGCATACAGGTAGCTGATAAGCCCAAGAAAAGATGCTCAACATCACTAATTATATAAAAAAAAAGCAAACCAAAACCACAATGTACTCATCACCTCACAACTCATAGAATGGCTATTATGAAGAAGACAAGAACCAACATTTGGCAAGAATAACGAAAGAGGCAAAGGATCTATACTCAGGAAAGTATAGAACAATCTGGAAGAAATTGAGGAAGAAAAAAAGAAATGGGAAAACATTCCATAATCATGGATTAGAAGAACATATATTG
>PISX010033764.1:0-14773 GCA_004024625.1 Mellivora capensis | reverse complement strand
TATAAAAGAGTTGAGGAGTATTTTGCCTAGAGTGCTAGGGAAGATTTTTTTAAAGGCCACAGGTTTTATGTAGGGGCCTGATATAGATTATTAGGGGCTGAAGGGTAGGGACCATGAATTAGTAATTTTTTACAGAAGGCACTTATATCATTGGAGCACATTGTAAATATTTGTTAGATGACAGAAGAAAGGATTTGTATCACTAAAGAGCAGAAGGAGGGACTTTAGATCAACCAGAATTGTTTGCAGAAAGACGGGTAGGGATACTAAAGAACAGAAGGAAATACTCCTCAAATACTTAAATATTCATTACCTCATTTATTTCTTACAGTCATGTTGTGAACTAGGACTTCTCAATTTTAATTTATTAAAATCTGAGAATAAATATTAATTATTAAAATCTCAAAATAAGCAGATAATAAGTGGCAATACTAGGTCTCACCTAGTGTTTGGCAGACTAAAACATGCTGCCTGGTATGTAAGATGTAAACCAGTGAGTTGTGGACATAAGGTTTAAATACAAATGTCCTGTTTGTAGTTTAAGGCCAAGGATCTTGGAGGTAGGCTGCCTTGAAACTGTCACTTACAATTCATTGGACATTGAACAAATGATTTAAATTTTATGATCCTTGGTACTTTCTTGTATAATTGGGATAATTATAGAATCTACACAATACTTTTTTTTGTTTTGTTTTTTGGCAAGAATAGATGAGATAACATGTATACAAAACTAGAATATTACATGACATAAGTGACAAATTTAGTAAATGTTAGTTTTATAGAACTAGAATTACATACTCTTACACTGGATAGTTTTAGCAGTCATGTTGTAGTTATTGTTCAGGGGAATTTTAAAAATGATTCTGAATAATGTATACATTTCTCTTAATATGCCTAGTTGCCTTTGTTTCCTTTTAAAAACACTTCCTGAGTACTGACTCCTCTTCTATAATTAGGTAGCCTGCACCATAAACTTTGTCATACATTTTCTATTTGTGCTGATCATCTCTACAGAATATCTTGAGAAAAACTAGACAGGGCTTATTTTGCTTAAGCTGAATTGCTATAGTTTCCAGTTATAGAATGTGCTCAAGTGTAAAATATCTATGTTTTTTTTTTCATTAGGTGTCACTCCCTGTCACTTAAAAAAAAAAAAAGTCTATGTGTTCTTAACATTAGCCAATCGATGGCCAATTGTTTTTTAAGATTTTATTTATTTATTTGAGATAGAGTGAGAGTGAGAGAGGGCATACACACAGAGGGAAAGGGAGAGAAGCAAACTGGCCAGTGAGCAGGGATCCTGACGCGGAACTTGATTCCAGCACCTGGAGTTCATGACCTCAGCAGAAGGCAGACACTTAACTGACTGGGCCACCCAAGTGCCCCATCAATGACCAGTGTTAAAGGACACAAAAACCCAAACATTCACACCCTCCCATATCAGGTGTTTTCTCTTCATATAAAGCAAACAGCACAGAGTTTCCCCTGAAGGGATGATTGGCTTTGCCACCAACTCTAGCCCATTTAGCAGGTAGAATCAGACTTAGTGAAGCAGAGAAGGCCTACAGTTAGCCCAAAGATAGACAGCAACAGAAAAACAAAAAATACAGAAAGTTAGCCTTAAAGAGAAAGTTCATGATGAGGAATCACCTTGAATATGAAATAAAAGGTGCAAAGAGTCACCATAAAAAAATCAACTCCTACTAAAGAGTAACAAAAAAAGATTATAAAAAAGAAAGATGGTGAAGAAAGCTAAGAAAGACACTGAGTGGAAAATATAAAAGAAAATGGCATGTAGTAGAACAACAGCCCATATAATAACTAATACTGATTATACATTCCCTATGTGTCAGGCACTTTTCCAAAGACTTCTACATATTAAAGAACTTTGCCTTCACAATGTTTATGTGAGACATTATTTCCATTTTGCTGATGGGGAGACTGAGGCAATTTCATTAATTTGCTCAGGTAGCTTAGTTATTAACTGGAAATGTAGGGTTCAACTGAGCTAATCCTGACTTAAGCCAAATTTTTGTCTCCAAGCCTATACAGGCAAAAAAGAGAAAACAATAGAGATTTATTAAGCAAACTGAGAAGAGAAGCATATTGCACAGAGAAAACTTAGTAGCTCACGGAACAGTGGAAAATTATTGGTACTCTGCCCTTATAATCCTTTTCAATCCTGTTTTTTTTTAAGATTTTATTTATTTATTTGACAGAGATCACAAGTAGGCAGAGAGGCAGGCAGAGAGAGAGGAGGAAACAGGCTCCCTGCTGAGCAGAGAGCCCGATGCGGGGCTCAATCCCAGAATCCTGAGATCATGACCTGAGCTGAAGGCAGTGGTTTAACCCACTGAGCCACCAGGCGCCCCTTCAATCCTGTTTTTGTGTTTGCCCAAGATTGCATTCCTGACAGGAGTGTATGCAGTTTGTATAAACAGCTGCATCTACTATATTAAGACATTTACCTCTCTACATTATTAAACCTGTTTCTTCATTGGTCTGCTTTATTACACTGTGTGCCTCTCCAGCATAGGGAAAAGAATCTTGTATTGATTTGTGTTCTCAATCATTGGCAGAATCTCTGATAGTTTGTAGGTGCTCAAAATTCCTAGTTCACTCCTCTCCCCATCCCTTTTCTTTATCCACATAATACATTACTCACATCATCATATTCCACTTTTTTTTTTTTAAAGAGAGCGAGAGAGAGCACATGCATCCATGTGTGTGTGAGTCATGCAATGGGAGAGGGAGAGAGAGAATCTCCAGCAGGCTCCACGCTCAGCAGAGCCTGACATGGGGCCCAGTCTCATGACCCTGAGATCATGACCTGAGCCAGAATCAAGAGTTGGATGCTTAACTGACTGAACAACCCAGGCACCCCTTCATATTCCACTTTCAATCAAAGTTATTTGCTTTCTTTCTACATGCAATCCCCTGTGCCCTTATGCTTTGCTTTCTTTCTTGTTAATGAAGATAATCCTCTACTTTTATGCAGAAACTACTGAGGACTAAACACCATTCTTTTCAGCTACTCAAGGTGTAAGTTACATAATTCTGGCTTCTCTTACATCATCCAGTGTTCCACCTTTATTGGATCATTCCCATAACCTGTACTGTTATTTCTTCAATCTTAAAAAGAAACAAAATAAACACAGAAACAGAAATATAACAACAACAACAAAAACCTTCTGAGACCTCTTCCTTCTCCAAATACTGCACCAATTTTACAATAAAACTTCTCCAAATACTGTCTATTCTCAGAGATCCCATTGTCTTATTATCCTTCCTGTTGGTTTCACTCTCACTAGATTTCTGGCAGCACTACTCACCTGCATTACCTTCTCTCTCATTATTCCACAACGACCCACATGGTACTGGTCAGTTTTCAGTCTCCATTTCACTTAATCTGTTATCCAATATTTGACATAGTTGATCATTTTCTTTACCTTGAAACACTTTAACTTCACTTCCAGGATATCACACTCTTCTGGTTCTCTCGCTCACTGGCCTGTTCCTCCAGTCAGCTCTGCTGGTCCTTCCCTATCTCACCAACCTCCTGATGTTAGAGCATCTCAGGGATGGCTCCTTGGACATCTTCATTTTCTACATTACTCCTATAGTGATTTCACACATTTAATGATGTTAAATATAAAGCCAAAAGCAGACAGTTCTTTCTTGAATTGTAGGCATAGATCTCTCCCATATCTTTCCACTGACTTGCAGGTACACATACACAAATTCCTGTTTAACATCTCCATGGTAGTGTCTAATATCTATCTCAACCTTATTGTGTCTAATAAGAACTCATGATTGCTACTCAAATATTCTTTGCTGTCAGTCTTCCTTATGTCAATTAATGGTAACTGGTACTTCCAATTTTCTCAAACCAAAATCTTTGAAATCACCCTTAAATTCTTGCTTTTTCTCATACTTCATATCCAATATAAGCAATTCTTTTTTACTCTGTCTTTAGAGCTTAACTGTTTTTCTCACTGCCATTCTTGTCCCCTGCAATCACTTCTCAACATAGAAGCCACAGTAATCCTAATAAAATAAGTTAGATTGCATTGCTATTCTGCTCAAAACATTCTAGTAGTTTTCTGTCTGTTGTGGACTGAATTGTGTTTTTGGTCAAAATATGAATGCTAAAGGCAATTCTGGTGAGAAAGCAGAAAGAGAAGAGCTATACAGAAAGCTCCTATCATCTTAGAGTATATATATATATATATATATATATATATATATATATACACACACACATATATATATATATAATGCACAGAATGCTAGTAGAAATATGAACACTAAGGTTGTTCCTGATGAGGTCTCAGATGGAAATAAAAAACATGTTATTAGAAACTGGAGGTAAGGTGATTCATATTATAAAGTGGCAAAGAGCATGGTTGAGTGGTGATCTATTCTTTTGTGGAAGGGAGAACTTATAAGCTATGAAATTGGATATTTAACAGAAGAGGTTTCTAAGCAAAGTATTGAAGGTGCAGTGAGGTTGTCTTTACTACTCACAGTCAAAAGAGAGGGAAGAGATGAACTATGGAAGAAACTGTTACATATGAAGGAACCAGAACTTAAAGATTTGGAAAAATTATCAGCCCATCTATATTGTAAAAAAAATGAAAGCATCTTCTGGAGAGCACAGCAAGGATGTGACTAGATACTCACTCCGTAAAGAGATTACCCGTGGGTTTAATCAGATGTCTCTTTGGCAGAAGCCAGGATGAGGCAGTAGAGTTATTCAGCTATGAATATGCTTTATCCTTCAAAAAAAGGGAACCTGAAGGCTCCAGAGATCATCATGGCTGCCCCTACCAGCAGAGATCCAGAGCATAGAGGCCAGGGGGCAAGGCTATTTCTTCCAGTTTCAGAGGGTGAGGCAACTCCTGGGTTTAAGTGGGCTAGGCAGCCCCTGAAAATGCCATGGGTGTGGGACAATCTCAAAAAGCCTATAAAACAGGACAGAAACCTAGGGCTGTGGGGGTGGCACTGCCACCCCAGTGGGCACAGAGGAGAGAGCATACAGCCAGAGGATTATCCTCAAGCTCCAGGATCTAATGGAACTTGTTTTGTTAAGTTTTGGACTTGAGACCTGTTCTCCTTTCTTTCCAGTGTCTTCCTTTTAGAAGGGAATTCCTTTGCCCATCTCACCACTGTATTTGAGAAACACATTATGACTGGTTTCACACTTCACAGTTGGTGAAAAATTTTGCCTCAGGATGAACCATACCTGTCTCACCATCCAAATAGCTGATTTAGATGATAATTAGATGAGACTTTGGACTTGGATTTCATGCTGAAATGGATTAAGACTTTTGGGCTTTTGGGGTAGGGTGAATATATTTTGCATAAGAGAATGACACAGATTTGGGGGAAGGACAGAAGACAGAATGTTATGGGGCTGAAATATGTTTCCACAAAATTCATATGTCAAAACCCTAACGTCAATGTGACTATATTTGGAGATCAGGACTTTAAGGAGGTAGGGTTAAATGAGGTTATAAAGGTTGGACCTACAGGACTCCTGTCCTTGTAAGGTGTGATGCCAGTGTTCTGTGTTTCTCTGTGCACCTACAGAGGAAAGGCCATCTTAGAACACAGCAAGAAGGTGACCATCTGCGAGGCAGGAAGAAGGGCCTCACTAGAAACCAACACTGATGATGTCCTCACGTTGGACTTCCAGCCTCCAGAACCTTGAGAAGAGAAATGCCTGTTGTTTAAGTCATCTAATCTCTGGTATTTCATTACAGCAGTCCTCACAGACCATCAGACTCAGCAAAGAAAGTAAAGTGCTTGCAGTGGCCACTACTCACCTTCCTGTCTGTATCCCATTACTTTTCTGATATCATATTACTCATTCCCTTCTGCTCCAGCCCCTCTAGCTCCTTGTTTTCTGGTGTTCTCCTCTCTCAGGGACTCTCACTTGTGGTTCCATGTATCTGGACTCTTTCTTCAAACATATGCCTTATTTTCTCTTGTTCCTCTTTAAGTCTTTGGTCAAATGTCACATTCCTGAATTTGTTTTTCCCTATGCATTCAATGTACACATTTTACCTTTTCACTTTCCCTGATAAAATTCCTCCATAGAACTTGTATCTTCTAACATACTATATAAATTACTTATGATTTTGTTTTCCCTTATTGCTAAAGAAAAGTTCCATGGTGGCAGAGATTTTTATCCTTCTTGGTCTCTGCTGAATCCTTAGTAAATAGAACAGATTCTGTCACATAGTAGCTGCCCAATAAACATTTATTAAATTAACTGAAATGCCTTTAGATTTTCTTCTCTGATAGAGAATAATTACCGCTATCTTTGTATTACTAGTACCAATAAATATAAAATGTTAAATTTTATATTAAAATATTTTCTATTTTCTTAAATAGAAAATAGAATTAAAATAAAGCAATAAATCAAGCATCAGTCTTAAATGAAAGACTAAATGTTTGAGGCTATTAGGGAGAAGAATATGGAATCAAAAATCACAGCCCTACCATTTCTGATAATTTATATGAACATTGCTATGTAATATTTGGAAACAATTACTAAGAATATGACAGTTATTATATACTGTGTTTGTTTATTCATGTGTTACAAACTTGATAATAAACAGCAATCACATGCCTTGTAGTCAATCTTCCCAACACTGTGAATGGTGAAAGGTGAATTAATTAGTAAGAACATATGTAATGCAGTTCTAAGAGATCTGCTGGCCATGGTCCAGTGGCTAGCTTCACAGTACAGTGTAAATAAATATTCTACATATTCATATGTAGATACCATCCAAGTTAGGTCCACATGGGGAATCACAGAGATGGCTTGACACTCTTTGTGAATATCACTTTTTTAATAATAACATACTAGCACAATTTTAGAGATAATTGGAATGTTGTTCAGCTAGAGATTTCACTGCAAGCTCACTACAGTTTGCAAATAATATTTACCATTTCTCATGTCTCTTTTTTGTAAAATGTTTAACTATGTGCCTGCTGGAATGTATAATAGGGGGAGAATTGAAATCTGTGTGTACCTGGTTTATTTAAATGATAATTTTTTATTCATATACTCTGTAAAAGGCATTAGCAAGGCAAGCAGAAATTAAGTGGTTAATGAAAAAGTAATAACTATAGAAAATTTGCTTTTGCAAACCTCTCAAGCTCTCATTATCAAAGTTAAAATGATTGAATATAATCTCAATGTGCTATAAAAATATATTTATCATTTTTTTGTGGGACCCTTGTATGCAAAGTAACTGCCACCCATCCAAAATTATTATTTCTAAAATTAAGAAAGATCTAATTCAAGAGTCTCAATTTTGGGATGGATGATAAATTATCATAAGATATGCTAAGAAAAATCATGTCATAATAAACAATGGCTTTGCATTTGGACAGTATTAGTTCCCTGGCCTAGTCCTTTTAATCAGTTTTTTTTTTTTTCCAGTCCGGCCAAGAAAACATGGTTAAAATGATATTGAGATTTTTTTAAGAAAATACATTATAAAACATGCACAAATCTGACTCCTGAAGCTAAGCACCATTTGAATTAAAATACCTTAAAGTTCTCTCTTTCATACTAAAGTTGAAATCCCTATGATTTGGGGCTTAAAATGGTCAAAGTAAAGCCCTAAGGTAATAAAGATTTTTAATACTGTAATATAAGAAGTATCAAATGAGTGTGTAGATCTATGCAATGTAAGAAATAATTGCAACTCAAAATCCTCTTGGAAATCCTCCCACAAAAAAAAAAAAAAAAAGAAAGAAAAGAAAGAAAAAAAATCTGGCAGGTATTTTTTCTCACCTCAGCTATAGATTCCTCATGTCAGAGCCATAAACTGGCTCAGAAAATCGTTATAATATAAATATATAATATAATACAATGTTATCATATAATATATAATAATAATATAAATATAAATAACAGATCATATTTAAAGAGAACATTATTTTTCCAGAACTATGGTAAGCAACTGGTATGCATTATCTCATTTAACCCTCACAGTGGTCTATAAAGGATATTTTTATTATTCCTAAATAACAGACTTCTAAAAAATGAGTAGTTAAGTAATCTGCCAAAGTTATGAGACAGTACATGGCAGAGCGGAGCTGTCTTTCAGCACTAAAATCATTGTTCTTAATCACCACCTCACAATGCTAATATACTGCACAAATTTAAGTATTGCACTGATACAGCCATCTAATTTTGAAATATCCTATGGGGTGTTTTGAAGAGTTACTGGGAAGCCGTAACTCTTTTTTTTTTTTTTTTCTTCACAATCTGGCACCGAAATATGGCTAATAAGAACCTTAATTTAAAATGCAACATTTATGGACAGAAAGATTGAACATTTTCTGTATAGGTAAGAAAATACAAATCAAGGAAACAAATAATAACAACAAAATATCCTGATAAAGGACTGACGAGTAGTGGATATAAAGAGAAGTAATAGTGGATAAAAATAGAAATAAGGACAATGATACTATATCGCAAATCTAGATTTAATTAATTCCTTGTGAAAAGGAACAGACAGAAATTTTTCCAGTTTTAACTATGAACAATGGCTTACGTGATTCTTATTCTATGATATAGATTTAGTCACAGTTTATGTTCCTTCTTTACATTTACAAAGTCTAAGGTAGCTTACCATTTCAAAGAAAATTAAGTTTTTATTCAAATTCCAGGTAGGTAACATACAGTGTGATATTACTTTCAGGTGTACAATATAGTGATTCAACATGTCCATACCACACCTGATGCTCATCAGAACAGGTGCATTCCTTAATCCCCATCACCTATTTTTTTTAAAGGTTCTATTTATTTATTTGACAGAGAGGGACACAGAGAGAGAGGGAACACTAGTAGAGGGAGTGGGAGAGGGAGAAGCAGACTCCTCACCAAGCAGGGAGCCCAATGTGGGACTCAATCCCAGGACCCCGAGAGCATGACCCGAGCTGAAGGCAGACGCTTAACCGACTGAGCCACCCAGGTGCCCCCCCATCACCTATTTTACCCTCTCCACCCCCCCACCTCCTCTCTGGTAACCATCAGGTTGTTCTCTATAATTAAGAGTATTCTTGGGTTGCCTCTCTTTCTCTTTTTTTCCCCTTTGCTCATTTGTTTTGTTTCTCAAACTCCACATATGAGTGAACTCATACGGTATTTGTCTTTCTCTGACCTATTTTGCTTAGCATTATACTCCCTAGCCTCTAGCTCCATCCATGTCATTGCAAACCATTTAAAAAAATTTAAAATCAACTTTGCAACCAAGGAGACCCAACTGAGTATTGGAAATAAAATCCTGAAATTGAGAGCGGATAGTCAGGTAAGTGGCTTCTCTTAAAAGGCTTTCTGACTAACCACATTATTAACTTTCACACTACAGAAGCTCATCTGCAACTTAAAGGAAAGTAGTGGGCACTATCAGGAATCCAGATTTTTTTTTTTAAAGATTTTATTTATTTGACAGACAGAAATGACAAGTAGGCAGAGAGGCAAGCAGAGAGAGAGGAGGAAGCAGGCTCCCTGCTTAGCAGAGAGTCCGATACAGGGCTTGATCCCAGGACCCTGGGATCATGACCTGAGCCAAAGGCAGAGGCTTTAACCCATTGAGCCACCCAGGTGCCTGCCAGATATTTTTTCTTTTTTAAGATTTTATTTACTTACTTATTTGAGAGAGAGAGAGCACTAGAGAGGGAGAGAGAGAAAGCAAGCACAAGATGAGGGAGAGGGAGAAGCAGGCTGCTGAGTAGGGAGCCCAATGTGGGGCTCAATCCCAGGACTCCGGGATCATAACTGAGAAGGCAGCCACTTAACCAACTGAGCCACCCAGGTGCCGCAGGAAGCCCTGAGCTTTTTGAGGAGGCTCTTTTTTTTTTCTATTTTCATAAACAAAAAAAATAAAGAGATGGTCATATATCAGAATTCATTATGCTCTACCCATTTTTTATCTACAATTCTGATATATTAGATAAATAATATATAAGAATATATATATTATATATATTATTTATATATATAATATATATTATTAAAAAAATTAAAACCTCATTTATTTATATCAAACAGAACATCTCTAAGGTAGATGACTATAAGAAAAGATCTTGGTTAGTAAAGTATAAAATTGCTAACTACAAGATACAACTTTGCACCCATGAACACCACCACCAAACAGCAAAAAGCTAGAACTCAGAAGAGGGACAACTACATTAAATAATCTAAAATGAGGATTTGAATCCAGTGAAAGTAACGGTATATGTATTAAAATTTCTCAAACTTCATGAAATTCAGGACTCACTTTAAATTCTTCATTATCTGCTACCAATTTTCCAAGTTTTGTTTTGAAGACTGCTCTGTCCTCCTCTACGTTGGGTGGAGGTGAGAATTGGTATTTTCTAGTGCCTGTTATATGGTGCCAGTTAGGTGATTTAAATGTATTATATTATTTACTGCCCATTACCATTGCAATAGGTAAATATGACCCTATTTACAGGTGAGGAGACAGCTTGAGAAGAGAGGTCAGGGAGCCTGCCAGTCCCACAGGTGGTTCAGGCCTGCCGGTCTATTCCACACACTGTGCATCAAGTCTTCCTTTTGCTTTCTGCTCTAGCTGCACAATTTTCGTACACACAAAACAATCACAAAACAATGGGCTTCATCTCTGAATCAATCCAAGGTAACTCTCGTTCTTAACTTCTAAAACTGCGAAAGTGAAAATGAATAGGATCTTTTGCATAATTACTTCCTCCAACTTCTTGTTATGTATTGTTATTTCAGCAAAGGAGAACAATAGGGAGAAATGAGAGATCTTTCACAGTGGTAGTCACCCTAAAAGGATGTGTGATTTCTTCCCCTATGAGTAAATTATCTACAGCTTTTAAATCAATGCACACCAAATTAGCTCAACGCAAATAAAAATGACAACAATGCCCGTCTATCTGTAGCTTGTTTTCTATATATGGCAATTCATCACTGGCTAGCAAAACCTAATAAGAATGTGTATGTGGTTTATGCCATTTTACATGATTAGATCCTTAACAGCATTGTGATTGAAGAGCATTCCTTTAAAGATCTCCACCTATTGCTTATTAAACATACATCTCCATGTGTGCAAAAGCAGCAACAGCAGGGGGAGTGACAAGATAAGTGATGGCTATAAAGGAAAGAAAAATGGCCATGCATCCATTCATTGTTTGTTTCCAATTTATTGGTGTTGCAGAAGTGTGTGGGCCCTGGTGGAAAGCTGTGCTTTTTGGAAGTTTTGATTAACCTGTATCCTCACACTTCTCCCATCATCATTACACAGCCAGATAAGTAAACAGATACAATAGTTAAGTAAAACCAATATAATAGACCCCCTTAGTCTCATCTCTAGAAATTTACTGCTGTGGAAATTCAGCTAGCTATCTCATTTAGCTCACTTTTCAAAGAGTGATTTATGTGCCACACACATGGTAACAGCAACCTAAGCGGCCATAACCATTCATTCATTCACAAACCATTTCTTGGCTTTGTCCTAAGTACTGGGTTGTGGTGATAAATGAAGAAGCCCTCCAATTCTTAGCAATGTAATGTATATGATCAAAAAATATGACAACATCACAAATCTAAAAATTATTATCTTCATCAAAGGTACTCATAGCAATTCTAAATAAAAATAAATAGGAATTTATCAATTATGCTCCCATTTTATGTTTAACTTGGTACTGAGAAGGTGTGTGTGTGTGTGTGTGTGTGTGCGCACACGACTGTGTGTATGCTCAGCACTTTAAAGGCACTCCAGTGTGGCTTGCATTACAGATACAGAAATGTAACATACGGCTTTTCAAAGTCTTTTACTCTCTTGTGATCCTGAAACATTTGTAGTTTAAGAAAAATTATGTTGAGGAAGTGAAGGAAAAAATAATATAAAAAATGAAGAAGAAAAGTATGGCTGTGTACAGAGGGAAATTAAAACCATCTCAGATAAATGGTAATTGTGTATGAAAAGATTTTCTGAAGGGTTTTACTGTCAGTGATCTGAGATAGGTGATCTAAATAAAGTTGATTATGAGCCATGTGCTGTTTTACATTAGAGGAAATAATCCATTTTCATTTATTCAAACTAGCAATCTATACTATTTATAGTTACTAAAACTCTGACTTGACTGGCAATGGCAGACAGAGGAGCAGTTTTGGGGGTATGAAGAGGGTTCCCATACTGAAGCGGAGCTTTCCTTTATGTTCTAGGACCCAATGGCAGCTTTCCCATTCATTTTAAACTTTCAAAAATCATGTCCAATGATACTGTAGTGATATTTTTTAAATCATGGTTTTTGTTCTATGCAAGACCAGAATTAACAGTATGAGTTTTCCCTCCACAATCTCTAGTATATGTTTGAGCCACTCAACTTATAGTTAATTTCACAATTTTCCAGTCAGGTAATCTAATCACTACCATGGATAGAACTGAGAGCATATTAAAACCATACCAAAAATACAGTACTGAAACACATAAAAGCTTTTTAATGAGTTTACTGTAATAGGAATATTGTCCCAGACTTGTCCAATTTGTTAACCTTAATTATTAAGGTATAAATTTCTCAATTTTTCTTTTCCCTAAAGGGGACATCCCTGAGCCTCGATGTCAAGAAAAACTTCCAGTGATATTCTGGTGGTTTTTAACAACAAATACAACAGCAAAAACTTCTGCTGAAGGCTTTGTGAATTCAAATTCATGACCACAAAACTCAAATGAGACCTTAATATTTGTAATCCAAATCACTTTAGTATCCTTGCTACATTCAACAATTTTATACTTCTCTTTCCTTGTATATGATTCCCCTCCCTTTCTATCCCCCTCCTCCATTTAATTCCCTTAGCAGAATACTTGTTTCAATACTTAAGTGGGAAATCTCTCCTTTTCTCACCCCCACATCTATCAATTGATCTGCATTTGTATCCATACTCTCTGCCTTCTATTATTCCTGACTCTATCAGAGGAAGAAATCATCCCCTGAAAAAATACTTCTGACTCTATCAAAGGCCAGCTCTTCAAACAGTGCCTATATTACATCCATTGCAGCTTCACAGAAGTTTCCCTCTTCAAATTATCCCTTGTTTACCAACAGTGTCATTTCTTATTTCTTAAAGAGTCATCTTTTGTTATTTACTTTTTAAAAAAAAATGACAAAAAGTCGTCTTGATCCCCTCCATCTCTATTGTATCCCTTTATTTGCCTTCATGGCAAACCAACTTGCCAAGTTTTCTACAGCTTCATTTTCTCCTTAACCCACTCCAGTTAGGTTTCTGCTTCCATCACTCTAGCAGATATTCCATATCTGAAGGTTACCAATGGCCTCTGTGTAGACATGGAGTGTGCTGTACCAACTCCTCTTCAAGAAAGGACTTGTTGGGGGCGCCTGGGTGGCTCAGTGGGTTAAACCCTCTGCCTTCGGCTCGGGTCATGATCCTAGGGGTCCTGGGATCGAGTCCCGCATTGGGCTCTCTGCTCAGCAGGGAGCTTGCTTCCTCCTCTCTCTCTCTGCCCGCCTCTCTGCCTACTTGGGATCTCTGTCTGTCAAATAAATAAATAAAATCTTAAAAAAAAAAAGAAAGGACTTGTTGTTGCAGTTGCCAAGAAGCGTGGTGGGCAGACTGCCTCTACCTATCAGCTTCTTCACAGTTGGCATTAGCTGCAGAGATGTGCCTCTTTCGAATAGCCAACATTCATTGACTGAATATAAAGACCCAGACATTTTGCTGACATGGGATAATTCTGATGGTCATTTTTGCTCTACAACTTCCCCTCCAGGATAGCCAAAACTTTGTTAGGCTTCATTGCAATGAGACATCTGCCTCTGCCAAGTCCTGTTTCCTTCCTCCTTCCTTTCATGGTGTTGTTCCCTAATAAACGTCTTTCAGTATCTGCTTCCAGAGAAACTGACCTGTGACAGTCAGTACCAGGAGCAATTAGAGAAGGCAGACTATAAGATGGGGTTTGCTTTTGGAAAGAGGATCACATGCCACCTGGCAGGCAATGATAACATATCACTAGTAAGAGGGGCCACAGATGGAACTTGGGACAAAAATACCCATCCAACTGAAATTTTCAGTTACCTTTGGTAATTCGGTGGAGCATGAAGATATATTGCTACAGTGGCATACACTAGCAACTGATGTCACTGCTACTATAAAATAATAGATGAAGAATAACAGGTTTAGGCGGTTACTGCTAAGTATCACAGGTACTCAATAGCCATGCTTCCCAGAATGGTAGCTACTTTCATGTGTGGCTATTGTGCAACTGAAATGTGGTTAGTCTAAGAGATAACTACATGAAATTTTGAAGATTTATTATAAAAAAATCTCATTACTTTTTAATGTTGATTACATGTTGAAATGATATTTTGGATATACTGTATTAAACAAAATATATAAATTAATTTCATGTTTTGTTTAGTTTTACTTTTTAAAATGTGACTGCTAGAAATATTTGAAAGTACAATATGGCTCATGTTATATTTCTAATGTAAAATACTGCTCTACAGAAAAACAAAACAGTTGAGATTGAGTAACAGGAAGTTGAAAGCTAAGCATAGAAGCCAGTGGGCCTCCCTGATTGTATACAAGTTGTTAGTATTTGCTCTAGTGAGAGGCTGGAGAAAGCAGAGGGCCCAATTTTGGATTTTATAGATTGTATAAACATGAAAGAAGTTTAAATACCAACTAAGGCCAAGGTCAGGATGGAGACAACTGGGTACATGACACTATAAATTATGACTC
>PISX010033763.1:0-14707 GCA_004024625.1 Mellivora capensis | reverse complement strand
AATTCAATCATATAACGACTTAGTTTCTTCAACTACAAAATGGAAATAAAGTTGTGTCCCACCGTATGGATTATGAATACTTCAATATTCCATTAAATGTAAAGTATCATATAAACTATAATTTCTATTACAAAGTATAATAACATGATAACCAAATTTCATATAATACATATTCAGCAATTATGTACTTAGGGTATTTAGGAAAATTAAAAAATACTTTGAACTAAGTGAAAATGAAAATAAAGCATATTGAAATTCATGGGGCACAGTTAAAACTTTGGTGAGCACTAAATGCATATATTAGTAAAAAAGAAACTCTCAGATCAATAATCTGAGTTCTCAAGGACCTAGAAAAAGAAAAGAGAAATAAAACTAAAGCAAAAAGAAGGGAGGATATGATAAAAACGAGCAAAAATCAATGAATTTAAGAGAGAAATGCGATTTCTAATTTTTCCTGTATATATGGCCAATTAAAAGATTCCTCAAATTTAGCTTAAAATGAAGGGCAGAGTGTTTCATGAGAACATAATGATAAAAGTAAAACACATGAAATGTATTAATTTTAAGTATTTCCAAGTTGATCTATGATCTATCATAAACACTTAATGACTAATCTTTAGTCTTCATTGAGTCTTCAGAAGTTACAAAATAATATGGTCAAGAAGTCTAAGATGGGGGCGCCTTGGTGGCTCAGTGGGTTAAAGCCTCTGCCTTAGGCTCAGGTTGTGATCTCGGGGTCCTGGGATCGAGCCCCGCATCGGGCTCTCTGCTCGGCAGGGAGCCTGCTTCCTCCTCTCTCTCTGCCTGCCTCTCTGGCTGCTTGTTATCTCTGTCTGTCAAATAAATAAATAAATAAATCTTAAAAAAAAATAAGTCTAAGATCTTTGTATGGAAGTTTTTATAATGCTCCAAACAGGGCTCATAATTAAACTTTAGTTTAGGAGGAATGAATCTACATAAACAGTTCTAGACAAATTAGGTCACAAGAAGAAAATAGCTGCAGAAAACTTGAAGAAGCTAGGGTAAACCATTTATGATATATAATATATGGATGTGTGCTGTAAGGACTCATTTCTGATTTTAACTGGGAGAATTACTTTAAAATTGTTTCTGTTTCTCGGGGCGCCTGGGTGGCTCAGTGGGTTAAAGCCTCTGCTTTTGGCTCAGGTCATGATCCCAGGGTGCTGGGATCGAGCCCCACATCGGGCTCTCTGCTCAGCGGGGAGCCTGCTTCCCCCTCTCTCTCTCTGCCTGCCTCTCTGCCTACTTGTGATCTCTCTCTCTGTCAAATAAATAAATAAAATCTTAAAAAAAATTGTTTCTGTTTCTCAACACACCATATACTAGGAAGCAAAATGATACCTTTCTCTATTATAAAGTCATGGGAGAAGCTGAGTTTTAAAATAATTCTAATGAATGTAATGATGTGGCCGTGTGTGTGTGTGTGTGTGTGTGTGTGTTTCTCAGGTAGTTATCATGGGAAATGAATGAATAGGGGCAAATGTTCTCAAACCAAAGGTTTGAGACAAACTGCTGCCATCTTTAATGCTTTCTTAGCAAACTGATGTACCATACATTAACCCATGTAAATAAGAGGAGTCCACAGCTGGTTTTTGGGAGTATCACTACCTAGTCTTAGCTCTGCATGTTTTTGTGTAATGTGAAGACTGTCAAAGAGAAATTGCCTTGGGCAAGTTAAACAGGCAAAGAAGAATTTGATTTAAGACTACTGCATTGGGGTTATGATTATTGCAGTAGGAAGAGAGACTGAATTCAACCCCACTGAAAAAAAAGGCAGAATCTCTAACTACTACGGTGACCTAGTGGGAGAAGGTAATGTAAGAGGTTGGCCTCTGTGATTAGGCCATCTGTGTTACTTATGGCTCTTGGGAAAGTTAGATTTCTAACCTCTCACAGACTGGGAGAGTAGGGGCACTTCTTTCTACATGACTACATTTCAAATGGGTGACTTGCAGGTCCTGGAGAAAGATATTTGTGGGCTGTAAAACTGGCAAGTCTCTGGGAGAATATTTACACCTCAAAAGGCTAGAGAAAGAATTTACAATTTCAAATTTTCTAAAGTAAGTGCACTAAGAAGAGGGAGGCTGGGGTCCTATAACCTGAAAGAAATTTGTCTAAAGTTTAGTCAGCCTTAAGAGAATATTAGACTGTCTTAACCAAGATGCTGTTTATTATCTCCATGCACTGGCTGTATTATTTAGGAAGATGGGGGGGTGAATTCAAATTAGAAAGTGACAAAAGTCCCTCCACTCTCCTCACCAAACAAACAAACAAACAAAAAATGAAAAGAAAATTTAGACTTAGTTAACATTAACAAAAATAGTGTTCTGTGGGAAACAAATCTAACCAAGACCTATGAGATCTTTCATAAAAGATCTGGCCACCCTCAACAAACGTGGTGTTTACTCTAATTTATAATGCTGTGAGTTACAGATGCTAAGGAGTCAACAAATACAAAACAAAAACACTGGTTAGCTCTTCTTAAGCTAGTATTTTTTTTTAAAGATTTTATTTATTAACTTGACAGAGAGATCACAAGTAGGCAGAGAGGCAGCCAGAGAGAGACAGAGGAAGCAGGCTCCCTGCCGAGCAGAGAGCCTGATGTGGGGCTCAATCCCAGGACCCTGAGATCATGACCTGAGCTGAAGGCAGAGGCTTAACGCACTGAGTCACCCAGGCACCTCAAGCCAGTATTTTTCAAATTGAATACCAAACCTGTAGAACTTATGCTCTAAGAAACAAAATTAAGAGTCAGGTAATCCCTCAATTCCCTTTTAGTTTTAAAATTCTACTATGATATGCATATCATGATATGGTTATTCTCTTTGAATAAAAATTCACTACTGGGTTCTTCTCTTTTTTTTTTTTTTGGCATTTCTCATTTCAGTGGTGACTTTGCTATTTTTTTTCCAAATTGACTGCTTAACATTTGTTATCCTAGATTTCCATGTGCTTTCTTTTCATATTTTTTTAAAAGATTTTATCTATTTATTTGACAGAGATCACAAGTAGGTAGAGAGGCAGGCAGAGAGAGAGGGGGAAGCAGGCTCCCCACTGAGCAGAGAGCCCGGTCCAGGACCCTGGGACTGTGACCTGAGCCGAAGGCAGAGGCTTAACTCACTGAGCTGCCTAGGCACCCCTCTTTTTGTATTTTAGATAGATTTGTCAAATCTTGTTTCCACTCTTACATACATACCCAGGATTACTGTACATACTGAGTGTGGAATCACCAGAGATTTTTAAAATTCTCTGACAGGCTAATACTATACAAGGTTTTCTAAGAATGTTGGTACCTGCCAAATCCTAACTTCCATTCTAGAACATGGAAGATTCCAGAGAAGTTCTGAAATAAAAGTACAATAACCCATGCTTAAACATAATCCTAAAGGCCTTTATTAAGCAATAATTTTCTGTGTATAATCCTTTGATAGTTTTTTAGAACTTTATAAAAGAAAGATCGAAAGAAAGGGAGAGAAGACGGGAAAAGGTGAAAGAAAGCTGTGTACGTATGCACTTATCTCCAGAGTTATTGTATTAGTTATGTAAACAAAACTCATATGCTCCTGCTTATCTTACTCTTTGAAGAATCCTGAGAGTTTAAGCCTTGTAAAATACTCAAACAGCAACTCTGCTTGGAATTTCTTTTTAACCAATGCAGGGGGAGAGGCTATATACTAAAAGAATCCCCTTTTCCTGGTAAAAATGAATAGAAGAGCCAAATGGCTAGGGTAGTTGGAAAATTTCTCTCATTGCTAGACCAGACATGCATGAGCTAGCTCCTTGTAACTACATAATTGTACTCTGACCAATTAGTAAGACAGGCGAACTCCTTAACAAGCAAACTGGTGTTGGATTTTCTTTGAAATAACAAAACTGCATTATCTTGTCATACAACAGAAGATATTAATGCACTATTCTTCAAAGAATAATAAGTTAAGGTGACCAACATAAATGAAACAAACTTCATATAACTATCAGCTCAGAAAATTAGACTAAAACATTTTTAAATTCTCCCAATTATTAAGGTATAATATATTATGACAGTACAGTTAAACATACCTGTTTTTAGGTTATTATGTGCATCTAAATTGGTGTTTCAAACACTAAAGCTAAGAAAATGACTAAAATCCATTCCTACTAATGCTTACCTCTGAAAAGTTAATGAGGGTACAAGAGAACACCAAATTACATTTTTTCCATGAAAAGTTATTCAAATTTTAACCCTAAGTAAAAGTTGTATGCTCTAATTACAGGTGTTAGTAGGGTAGACTTAAGTTCTTAACTATGAAAAGTAAATTTTGAGTTCCAAATATGCATTTTAGAAATACAAACATATTTTAATTTTATAGTGGAGACAACTGCCATGGAGGAGAGTATGATATTTTAGATAAAACAAACAGATATGTAAACAAAGTTACACTTAATAAAGGTGTTCATTTTTTTCTAGGTTCTTCTAAGTTCACGTATTTGTCCATTTAATATCTTTAGTCCTATAATACTATAAAACAATATATACTTTTGGGGGAAATTTTGAAGAATAACACAGTGTGCTAAATGTTAGAGAATGACCTTATCTTCTGACAATAAGAATGTATTTTCTAAAACAACCAAGAAAGATTAAAGTTATTTTCTGTAAATCCTTTTGTTTATAATCCATTATTCATTCTAAATCCCTTTTTATTTAATCTATTACTCTACTCTGAGGAAAAAGCTGATTAATAATGTTATGCTACATAAGATGGGATATGCATATTCATGAGCCCTCATGAATTATTTGTGAAACTGAAACAAGGAAACCTTTATCTTATAGGAAAGCAATTAAAAGTACTTGACTCGCAAGATGATAAATCAAAATGGAAAATATAGTTCCCCAAGCACACACAATTGGAAACACTGCAATAAGAAGTAACAGATCACACTAGATTAGACTTCCCAGACTAAAAGTAACATTTTAAATATTAAAGTTGCTGTCTTAGGTCATAAAATATCCTGGTGTGTAAACGTATACCACATTTTAAAAAGCTAAGCTGATGGGTGATTTAAGGTACTTTTGGACAAGATATTATCTTCTGACATACCTGCTTCCCAAAAACCTAACAGGTTTTATATTTTTTTATTACAGTGCCTATGTAGCACTGTGAACAAAGAAGATTCCTCGGGCTAGAAGGATTTAAATTTACTCAAGATGCACAGTAGAAATTAACAAATGATACAGAACATAATATCCTTCTATTGCATGCTCTATGCTAGTATAATAACCAAGTGATATATAAACTTGTCAAAATGCAGTACATTTAAAAAGAAAAAGAATATATAATTGAAGTGAATTAACTGAAAAATACATTCAACAGAATATTCTATGTGGAAAAATCTCAAAGCTGTGCCCTCAGGTTAATAATTTATATGAAGTAGTTTAGCAAATGATATTCTAATGACTCCTCAACCTGGAAATGTATTTTTTTTCTTTTTCTTTTTTTTCCCCTGTTCTCAAGTATGTATAGAGCAAAAAGTAGCTTTTATGAGAGTACTTCCACTGCTTTAAAACTCCAGGTCTTCCTGTCCTAATGCCTATGACCTCCTAGTGGTACTGGTCTATAGTGTTAACTGCCACTGTTTAATATTTGGTTTGAAATATTCTCAGGTCTTTCCATGTGTTTGTATCCAAATAGCCATCTTAATTTTAAGATAATTCCAGGGTATAAATCATTTTTCCAATTTCATGCTGCCTCCTTTTCTTTTTCTGATAACCCTTTTACTCCTCAAACTTCCCACCATTTTAAAAACAAAACAAAGCAAAGCAAAGGAAAGCAAACCTGCCTTGTACAGAAGTCTTAATTTATGAAAACTGATATATTTTTATTGGCTTCATCAAACAAGCCTTCACTAAATTCTGTATTTTCATGTGAGCACTATAGCCCCCTTGACTTAGGATCTTTTCATTTCATAAAAGGAAAACATGAGGGGGCGCCTGGGTGGCTGAGTGGGTTAAGCCACTACCTTCGGCTCAGGTCATGATCCCAGGGTCCTGGGATCGAGCCCCACATCGGGCTCTATGCTCAGCAGGGAGCCTGCTTCCCCTTCTCTCTCTGCCTGCTGCTCTGCCTACCTGTGATCTCTCTCTCACTCTGTCAAATAAATAAAAATAAAAATCTTAAAAAAAAAACAAAAGGAAAACATGAGGAATCAACTGAAATTACCCAAATTCAAAAATAACTTGGTATACTGGGGGAGGAAAAAGTCCTGTAATTGGAATCCAAATCACGGTATAAGTCTTTCTTTGAATTTTACCAACAAGTAGGTCTTAGAGAACCTGAGTCACAGATTCTTACAACCTCAGTTCCATCATCTATTAAATGATCTATTGAGGTTTAAATTAGATAATGCATACAGAGCAATTTACACTGTAGAGTACCATGAAAAGTAGGGAAACATTATTATGAGACAGAATGCATAATTGCTAAATGACAGCTGGGAAATTGGAAACTTATCTCAACACTAGATGCCACAGATGTCAACATTGTTTACTCCTAGGGATTCATAGCTAAATAATGGAAGAGTGTTACATTCACAACACGAAAATACCAGTGAGGAGGAATGGAACTTCCAAGGAAGTCCTTAGAGTCTACCTAACTCTGGAACGTTTTTGTGCCACAAAATATCTCTAACCACAAAGGATTACAGAGATCCCATTCTTTCCCCCATTTTGAGCCCACCCTTAATGCATGGCTCTAAATCAATCACAAGGGAAATTATGGTCTTGAGTTTGACCTCCACTGACTATCTCAGTAGCCAATGTTCTCAATTTTGAATGTGCATGAAGAATCACCTGGAGAACTTGTTAAAGCACAGAAATTCTGGTTTACTAGGTCTGAGGTGAGCCTCAGATTCAGCATTTTTAACAAGCTCCCAGGTGATATGAAGCTACTACTCTGGGGACCACATTTTGAACAGCACAGCTCAATGGCAGTAGTTCTCAAGTCTGTCAAGTTTCTCTCTGTAACTTGCCATATTTTATTCCTTCTAGTCAAGGAGACAGAATGTTCTGAGTTCATTGTCTCAGGGATGTGATGAAGAAAAAAGTAGAAACATCCACATCTCATTAGGATTCTAATTTCCCCAAGCCTAAGCTTTTAGGAGAATTTGAGAAATATTCAAGAGGAGGTAACAATATTCAGGCAAATGGTTAGAGTGGCTAAATACAATGTGAATCTACAAAGTTTAGACAAGAAATGGAAGTCTATGGATCTGAGGAGTTGAAAGGATATATTTCCTATTCCTGGAAGTTCTCCAGATGAGGGATTTTCTGAGTGAAGAGATGTGAATCTGCCTTATGTACCCAGCTGGATCAGACCATAGGCAACATAGCAAATGATTCCTGTGCTTCAAGCTTAGCTCAAAGCAGCAGAACCTCTAGGGAGCTGAAAGATGATGGATACAGTTGACAGGACATCTCAGCCATAATCCTACTGGGCTATTAATAGCTAGTTTGCATACTTCTCTCATGCTCCCAGGACAAATCCTTAAGAGTTCTGGCACAATTAGAAAGACCAGAAAGAACTGACAACCCCAGGAAGAGCTTTCTAAAAGCCTAGCTGAATAGAGACTTTGTCAAAATCTTGAATTACGAAAAAAAAATTAAAGTTACATGTCTTGCATACCTGAGTATTTTACTAGCTGCACTACTATGCCATTCTAGTAATCAAAAAATATCTCTTCTGGAGTTTGAATGCAACTTATAATCAAGAATATCACTGTCAGGAAATAGGTTTCTGAATTCCAAGATCATTCAAAGAGAGCAGAACCAAGATGCTCCTGGCTTTGGGCATGGGATCTCCACATATCCAGAAGACTGATGTTACTTCTCCATAAGCCTGTCTCTTTCTGGAAAAAAAAAATCACTCAAAGGTTTGTAATACATTAACAAAGTATAAGTTATTTTATCTGTTAGAAGAGAAAAATACTTGTATCCCAAGTTTGTCAAATACTCTTTCCAGGACAGAGTATTTTTTATTGATATAATGTTAATTAATGTAGTTTGCCTGCTATAGCTATTCAGAGATCATTTTATTTTATTATTTTTTTAAGATTTTAGTTTTTTATTTCAGAGAGAGAGAGAGAGAGACTATACAAGCAGGGGAAGACAGGCCAAGGGAGAGGGAGAAGGAGAGTCCCCGCTAAGCAGGGAGCCTGATAAGCAGGCTGGATCCCAGGACCCTGAGATCACTACCTGAGCTGAAGGCAGATGCTTAACCAACTGAGCCACCCAGGCCCTCCAAAGATCATTTTATTCTACTTATTTTTCTCATGGCAATTCTCTGACTATGCTTTTAGCATATATTGGTAGGAAACTGTGTTAAACCACATACTCATACAAGCATATGGAACTTTTTTTCATACTTTTAACCACCATGCTTCATGTTCTATATCTAATTTTGCTAAATTTAAGATATAACTTTAATTTTCCTCTAAGCCATTTGACATTATTTGTAAAAAATTCAAAGTAAGATCTATTGTTATAAGAACTCATAAATTGAATAATCTGAGCAAAAAGCAATCATTTCTGGACTATTTAATCATGGTGCATTTGCATATGTAAGGAACTATTGTGGGGGATGGGAACCCAGAAAGATACTGACAATCTCTGCCCACAGTGAGTTGACAGTCCAATGGTTTGGACATTACTTTGATTCAGGGGGAAATTGTAGAAGGTTTTTTAAGGAGAAAAGAGCAGTTTCAGGAATATTACTCTGGCTATGGTTGGCATTATTTGGAGAGAAGTGAGATTGAAGGCAGAGGAACAGGATGATGATATAGAGAGGTTTTCACAAGGTGACTTTACATCATCTCCTCATTAGGCTCTTTTACTCTCACACATCTCCTTGTATTTTTCCTACATGACTATGTATTCCTCAACAAAAGGTGGCTTGATTTTCATTAAATATTTGTGAGAGCTACCCTTGTTAGTACAGTTCTCATTCATTCATTTTTACTTCTGTACGGTATTGCATTGTAAGATTTTGAATGCATGCACATTATTAAGATGTATTAAATAGTGCTAACTTGTTCTCCAAAGTAATGGAGACTTATCCTGACTAGCAACACACAAAGAAAGAGTTCTTGTTATGCCATATCCTTACCAGTAATTGGTACAGTCAAACATTTCATTTTGTCAATAGGATGGGAATCACTGAGGAAGCTTCTTCCTTGAGATTTTCTTTTTATAGGGAGAAGTTAGGAAATCACATTTTCTCTTCTTTTGCCCATTTTTCTATGAGTTTTTCTTAATAAGCTTTAGGATTTATACATTCTCCATACTTAGGTTTTGATGATTATATGCATTACATTTTTTCCAGTTTGACTTATATTTTCACATTATGGTATTCTGGACAGAAATTTTAATCATATATAAAGAGACTTGTAGTCTCTTTATATATGATTTATATTCTCTCAGCATTAAGAAATGTTTTCTTAATCTGTCTTAATAAAGTATTTCCTATTTTTAAAAGAATTTGTAGTTTTTATATACAAACAATTTATATGTGATATGCAGTATCAATCTAACTTCGAAATGTTTTTTTTCAGATGATAACAAACTGTCCTAGGACCAGTCTTCAACTGGCATATATTTTCCCACTTTGTAAAATACTGCTGTCTTATATCAAGTTCCATATTGTCTGAGTCTTTTTCTGGGCTTTCTACTTTGTTCTATTTGTCTAATTATCCATTCCTGTATCACTTATAACACTTTCTTAATTACTACTGATATATAATAACCTTGGTATTAGCCAGGACAATTTCCTATACATTTTCCTTTTTCACAATTTTCATGACTGTCAAGTTCCACAAAAATCTTATTGGGATTTTGATCAGAATACCAGTAAATTATAGATGATTCTGGTGATAACTGGTATCATCGTGATACTGAGGATTCCCATACATGAGCACAGTACTTTCCAATTTATTTAGTTGTCTTTTTCAGAAATATTTTGTAGTTTTCTCCACCATTCTGAGATCCATTTCTAGGTTTCTTTTTCAAGTTTTTCTTATTATGGTTAATGAGAATTTTTTTTAACCATAACACTTTACTAGAATTAGGAACACTTAGTTTTTGTATGTAGATCTCTCATCTAAAAACCTTGACATTGCTTGTTATAATTTGCCTACAAATTATCTTGAATGTTTATATAATACAATTTCGTTATTTTCAATTTCTTGTCTTATTCATTGGTTAAAACTTTTACTACCACACTGAACATTAGAAATAATGGCAGATATATTTGGCTTGTTCCAAATTAAAAGAGACACTTCGCAGTTTCACCACTGAGTTCATATTTGCTATCACTTTTCCTCCACAGAAACCCTTTTTAAGGTTAAAAACTGAAAAGGCTTCTTATTTTCTACTCCCAGTTTAAGAATTTTTATTGAATATTTTTCTGCATCTATTTAGGCAAACAAATTTTCTTGTTTACTTTCAATTGTTAATGTGATATTAATGTGAAAATAGATTTTCTAAGATTCAATGATCATATTCCTTGGATAAATCTTGTCAGATTTTTTTTTGTTAACACATGTAAATTTAATTCACTAACATTGCCTTTAGGAATTTTACGTCTATACATTTCATAGATATAACTGGATTATCTTTTCGTTGCACTCTTTTAATCAATTATGCTATCAGGTTTCTATCAGTTTCATAAAATAAGTTAGGTAATATTCTTTCTTTCTTTATTCCCCAAAATAGTTTGTATATAGGAAGGATTTTTCATTACCTAAGTGTTTGGTAAAATTTCCTGGTCCTTTTGGGAAGGATTTAGATTAACAATTCAATGATAATGAAGTTATTTGGTCTTTCTACTTCCAAATTTGGTTTTGTCAATTTTGATCTGTTATCTCTGAATTCTTATATGTATTGTACTGAAGTTGTCTGTGATATTCTCAAGACCTATTATTAACTATAAAAACCAATTTTCTTTATTATGTATAGTCTTTAATTCTAATTTTTGAAACGCTGTTTGTCTGGATTCAAATTCCTAGAGTTGTTACTATTTAGTTCATGTTTTCAAGTAACCAGCCTGGGTTTTGTTGACCATCTGTATAAACACTGTCTTTCACTTCCTCATTCTTTCCTTTTCCCCAACGGGGTCATAATTTTTATGTTTGTTTCTTTTTCTAAGACAGAAATCCTTTCTTGGGGTGCTGGGTAGCTCAGTCAGTTAAGCAACTACCTTTGGCTCAGGTCCAGATCTCAGGGTACTGGGACGGAGCCTCATGCCATCCACTCTCTGCTCAGAGGGGAGTCTGCTTCTCCCTCTGTGTCCACCCCCTCATGTGTGAGGGTATAAGTTTTACATCTGCTCTTTCAGTTCTACAGGATGATTTTAGAACCTTATACAGTGACTATAGAACCAAACTCTTATAAAGATTCAATATGAGGGATTGATAGAAAACATGGCAGTCTCCCTTGCTTGGGTGAAAAGCTGTGTAAAGCAAGTATTAAAGCTATCTGGAGCTACTAAACAAGGGAATAAAAACACCTGTATAAATGGGAGGGGTTAATTTAAACAAGCTCCTTTATGTCACTCATATCTAAGAGTCTATAAATCCTCTGGGGAAAATATTAAAAAGATAGCTGTCAGTTATCCAATTAGCCCAACTATAATCAATGTTGTTAATTATGGAAAAGTTTTAGCTTTTCTAGACCTCAGAAATGAATATCTGAATATTCTGAGAGCTGCACAGATCATTGATACAGATGAGTCTTGGATGGAAATACTAAATTATGTCCTGCCTTTGTATTTTTGCTCTTCTCGTGTCCTCTAGATGGCAATTCTCAAATATTAGTATGCCATCAGAATCACCTAGAGTTGGTTGTTGGACCAAATCCCCAGATATTCTGAGTCAAGAGGTCTGGTATAAAGGTGATTCTGGTAACTTGTAGTAAGTTCACAGATGGTATTGTTGCTGCTGGTCTGAGGACCACATTTTAGGAGAACCACTGACTTAGAGAAAGTGTTCAAGTTGTTTGGTTTTTTGTTTTTTGTTTTTATATCCAGGCAAGTTCAATTTCCAATTTAATGTTAATAATACCTGTTTCTATATGTGAGAAAGGGGGAGGAAAGGGGAAGAATTTGACATGATTACTGTCATGCGGTGGGCATTTTCAGAGTAAACTGAAACCTGAAATTACTCTGATTTACTTATAGCCAATAGCCTTCAGTGCCCAATACAAAATTGTAACGAATTTTCTAGCTATCAATTGCTGAAACTCATCTCTCTTGTAGCTTGTAATTAATAGTTTAAGATGGTGTTATCAACCAGTGAATGTTGACATGTGTGCTTTCCTCCCGGTTAAAATATAGAGAGCAAAACCGCTCTTTTGACAACTTAACATTTTGGCTTAGCAAGTTTTGGCATTTCTGTTGTATTTGGACGCTGTGATGTAACCTCTTTCCTGTGGCATATCAGTTTTTCTGAGTTATCCTTGCTGCAACACATTTCCAGGTTTTGATGAAAGATTTGCTTTTTGAATCAATGCCTTTCCTTCTTGCTTATTTTCCTCAGGATGGGAATGCTTATTAAAAAAAAATATAAACCATCAGAATTCATCACAATCTGAAAAGGTCAGAGAGAAAGCTGAAGAAAGTGTGTCAGCACACCATTAAGATATCCCCAGTGCAGCAGCCTGTGTATTCTTTTAAGAGGAACTGTTATGGTCAAATTATGCCGGGCCCATAATCCATTTTTCTTATGCTGAAGGTTGTGGAAACCTAGAAGTTTACACAAGACAGCAAAAACAGTGTTTCTCTGACAAAGTAAACACAAACCAAAAATAAATAAATAAATAAATAAATAAATAAATAAATAAATAAAAATGTCATCTGGTTGGTATGATTGCCTGAAATCTCATTAAACATTGTACAGATGAAACATTTCAGATACATAAAAAGCTCTAGTCACTAATATAGAAAACATTAGTCTAAAATTTTTAATGAAGAATTGATTAAAACAAGGCAACTTTAAGCAGATTTATCTAGCATCTGTAGCTGCAGTCTATTGCAAAAAAGAATTCTTTTTCCTTTGGCCTCAATTTTTTTCTGAATGTGTACACATTGTTACCAATACAGAGTACGTGCTCAGTAAATATATGTCGAATATATTATGAATATATATTATGAGGCAAACAGTACCATTAAAAAGTCTCTGGACACTGGCGTATATTAGTAAAAATTGAGTTGAATAGGTTATGAACATTTTATTTTTACTTAAACCAAGTTTCCCCAAATAGCCTCCTCTCAGAGGGTTTTGGACTTAGCCTACTGAAAACTTTTGGACTAAAAGTGGACTTCATTTGTATATTTGGCATCTACTCTAGTTAAAAAAATATGTTTATTCACTCAAGAAAGTTTACCATTTATTTGGAAAAAATGAAACAAAATCCTAAATTTTCTGCCCAAAGCTAGACTTGGGATGCTCAGTGCCTTGTCGTTCAGTGTAAAGTAGTTACCATAATAACCACCATATCAGCTGGACACAAAGAATCCTGAGTATTTCTTCTAGTGCACAAAAGCAACTTCCTAAAGGAAAAACCCACATTACTACCGTCCTCTCACGATATTAAACAATTAAACTGTTGGGTGAAAAGCAACCGAGCTCCAAAATTAAATTTCATGTGGGATAGCTCAGCTTTTGGAATATTCTTCGGTTTTACTGCAACAACTCAGTGTTTCCTTCTGCTGGGTCTGATCCCTTTGGATCAGCCTCTGGTGGGGAAAGAAAAGTCACTTAGCAGCTTGGGCCCCGCGAGAGGACTTATAAGCAATCTTCCCGTTTTTAACCCTAGCCCCATCCACATCCAAGTCTTTACAAGTATCTGGTACTCCAATTCCTAATTTTTAACTGGGGTACTACAATGTAAATTTTTCATTACTACAAGCATTATTTTTAACCATTTTTCTCTTAAATCATTTACAGTCCTCCAGATAGTTTCAATTTTCAGATATTGTCTTTCAGATTTACAGATGTCTCCTAGTTTCATTGAAGATGGACAGTTTCTGTTTATTACTCTCCTTGTTGCTTTTGGGTGATTTTTGGGAGAAGCCTGTGGAAATGTCTTTCTTTATTGTCTTTAAATCACAAGTCCTGGAAATTTAAATGCAATAAATATGGGATTTTTGCCCTATATCCTAGGAAGGTATTCAATTTAATAGTATGTTCTCAGGTCGCATTTAGAATATTATTTTGTTTGCAGAAATTTCAGATTAAAATCAAATATTGACTCTATAATTCTTCTACTTCCCTTAAGAAGATTCTTATTTGGATATACCTACTGTTCCATGCCATCTTCATGTTAACTTTCAAACCTAGCATAAGATTTATTGGCCCATTAAGAACAAAAGCAACATTCCATGTTCTTGGATCTGAAGAATAAACATTGTTAAAATGTCTATACTACCTAGAGCAATCTATACTTTTAATGCCATTCCCATAAAAATTCCACTGGTATTTTTCAAAGAGCTGGAACAAATAATCCTAAAATTTGTATGGAATCAGAAGAGACCCCGAATCGCTAAGGAAATGTTGAAAAACAAAAATAAAACTGGTGGCATCTCATTACCTGATTTCAAGCTTTACTACAAAGCTGTGATCACCAAGACAGCATGGTACTGGCATCAAAACAGACACATAG
>PISX010033762.1:0-14747 GCA_004024625.1 Mellivora capensis | reverse complement strand
AGTAGCTATTCTGGGTAGTAACCTGAATAAAATATACTTTTTGAAATGGAAAATAGGAAGAACATCTTCCTCTTTGTTTTTTATAATAGACCAAACCCCAACTATCTATTTGCTAGAAATTAGTTTCCTGAAAAGATCTAATTGCTTCTGAGAACTTCACAGCTTTTGTTGCCTGTGTGCTACTGAACAAGTCTCTCTGGGTTTTCAGTTGAGGATTTTCCTCCCTTCCTTCCTTCCTTCTTTCTTTCCTTCCTTCCTTCCTTCCTTCCTTCCTCCCTTCCTTCTTCCTTCCCTCTCTCCCTTTCTCCCTCTCTCTTTCTCTCTCTCTCTCTCAGTCTTTCTCTTCCTTTCTTCATCACAGCTGCTGCTTTTGTGTCATTGGCTGACATTGAAGTCTCACTTTCTTCCTATCAAGGTGACTCTGGATGTATTGGTTTTATCTTAACTGCTTTTCATTCACCCATCTCTCTGAAAGACCCACAATCCCATCCTAGATCACCTGCCCCAGAGCCTCACTACCTCTATGCTGATGATGCTGCCTCTTGATCACTGTGAATGAACAGAAGCTTGGAGCAGTTGCTTGCAACTCCCTTCTCTTCAGATGACCAAAAGCAGAAATTCTACCCTCATCAGAATTGCTCCAGGTCTCCTGACTCAGAGAGCACGCCAAAGCATCTCTTGGGCATAAATTCTTCTCAAGAACACTAGCTTTTGGAATATTCATTTCATCAGACAAAGCCCCACTAATTTGACCTTGAATACTTCCTCTTAAGTATGAGTCAATTAATCACAACTAGACACATTGTTAGCCAATAATCCAGTAATAAGGGGGAGAAAACTCATAAACAATGTAACATATCAGTGGAGATGGTTTTAAGACATACAAGTTAATAAAAGACCTTGGTGAGATCTAGATTGTGGAATTTCCAGCATCCAAAACTGTGAGTAAATAAATTTCTTGTTTAAGCCACCTAATCTATGGTATTTTGTTATGGTAGCCTGAGCTGACTCATACAACCTCCATAAATCAAGTTTTACTCTTGCCATACAGTCCTTATGTATTAACTTTTAGCAGTAATTCCCTCCAAAGAATACGATAAAATGACTCTAGTCAGTCAGCAAATAATTAACAGTTTCAGAGAAGCATAATGTTTGTGTTTGGTACCTTTGTCTTCCTCCTTATATTTTTCCATCTGACTATCACTTTGTTTCTTTCTTATGCTCTGTTAGAAGATCAAAGGATGATGAGGCTCTCTAAAGAGTCAGATTTTCTACTTGTAATAAAGAGCAAATAACAATGTTTATCTTGTAGGGTTTTTACAAGGCTTCAATGAGATAATGTATTGTGTTTATAACATTTTGCATACTACTTGACATATAGCGAACTCAGTAGGTATTCTTAGTTATTACTACCATTATCTTAGTATTAAGCACCCATACCTGAATGGCAGTGACACTTGCAATGTCCAAATAGGCTAATTTCTTAGGATTCTTGTCTGTCACTTACAGCATTTGGATATTCTTGGCATTTAGTTCTGTTGAACAATTTTTCCTTGAATGGGAGTCATACTTTTCTATTTTTTGTGTGTGTTTGGCAATTTTTTACTGAACAGTGGACACTGTGTGGTTTATTGTAGGGAGTCTGGATTAGATTGTTGTTTAAATAGTATTGAGTTATATTCTGATTGGCAGTCAATTTATTGATAGATCTTTTTAATCTTGTCAGGCTTAGTTTTATTCTTTGTTAAAGTAGTTTTGTTTTTATGGGGCACCTGGATGGCTCAGTGGGTTATGTATCTGCCTTTGGCTAGGGTCACAGTCCCAGGGTCCTAAGATTGAGCCCCACGTCGAGTCCCACGTGGAGCTCTCTGCTCCTCAGGGAGCCTGCTTTTCTCTCTTCCTCAGTCTGCCACTCCCCTTGCTTGTGCTCTCTGTCTCTCTGTCAAATAAATAAATAAATAAATAAAATCTTTAAAAAAAACAAGGTTTGCTTTGGTTTTGAATTTGGTCTTAGAGAGCATCCCTTACCTTAAGGTATTCTTACACTTAAGGGTTGGCCTTTCTGGAGTCTCAACTGAATGCTGATGGTCCTCAGTGAGGTCTGCTGACCTGGGCTAGAAATCCAGGTGTTTCTCAGTAGTGAATTCTGGCATTAGATCTCAGTTCTGCAACAGAAGATTTTTTTTTCTAAGCTTCATGAAGTCTGGCCTTGGGCAAGTGCAATCAACCCTTGGGCCCAGTACTCGGTTAATCTTCATTCACAAAATACTCACTCCCCACTGAGAAGTTTTCACTTCTCAGGTACAACGCCCCCCCATCAACTGCAGTTACTTAAGCAGCTTGGAACTTGGATGTCTGCCTCCTCAGCTCAGTGAAACACAGTAAGACCACTACTTCTCTTGGGATCCTACTCACTACTTTGTAGAAAGAAATGCAGTTAGAAAAGAAGCTGGAGTGATCTTGGGCGATCAAGAAGCTCATCTTGTATATTTTCTTTTTCTCAAGAATCACTGTCAGTGTCTACTTTTTAATATTAAAAGAGTTAACTCAAGTATTTTATCTAGTTTTGCAATTGTTTTAAAGACAGAGAAGATCCAATGCCAATTATTTAGTCATGGTTAGGAGCAGAAGTCACATCTATGCATAGCTTTAAATAAATTATGCTATCGAAATTGACATTATGGCTTGTTTGAAAATGTATCCCATTTACAAATATCAACCATCTCTCAAAACATCTTAGAGTAGTATGTTAAGCCTCTTTAACCACATTTTAAGATCTTGCTCTTACTTTTTTCTTAACTTTTTATTTAGAGAGGTATATATTAGAGATAGAGATAGAGACTGCAAAATTTGTCATTAATCTGGAACTCTTTTGAATGTGAAAGAGTAAAGTACTAAAATTTATACCGAAGTTGTCCAGTATACACTGTATGGTCATACCAGTTAGCATCTAGCGTTTTAATCTAAACTGCTAACTGTGGTTGAATTCAAAATATATATTTTCATCTTGACTATCTCTCCAGTACCAGATGGGTTTATTCGAAATTATTCCTAATGGTCTATGGGGCACCTAAAGATTTATGCAACAGAACTAAGCTTTGTATTTATCTTACTTCTATCCTTGTTCTAGAATAAACTATTTTTTTTCTTACTATTTGCTATTTCAGTGAATGGTCTCACTACTCATCCAGTCATCAAAATAAATTTTCTGGAAATAATCTTATATCACTTATTCTCTTGGTCTTATACCTCCACTTGGTATTCATGTTTTGTTATTTCTAAATTCTTAAAGATCTGAACTTTCTTTTCCAAAGTTTCTGCCATGGCCTTCCTAAAAAAATCCTTATAATCTTCTATCTGGACTACTGATGTGGTCTTTGAATTGTCATTTGTTATCTCACTCCAATTTGTAACCATTTTGTTTATCTTCTATTTCTTCATTATAATAGTCTTTCTCAAATATAAATCTGATCACATTAGTTCTAGTCTTTCATCTGTTTAATGGCTTGCCATCTTTTACTACAGAATGTTCACATTTCTGTCTTGACAAACGTGACTCAACTTGACTTTGCTGTCTTCTTCATTTTCTTCCTGTGATTCCTTGAATCTAACATATCAGCTATAATAAAACATACTTTTTAAATCATTTGCTACTTTTTCATGGGATGTTTTTCCTTGTCCCTCATGTCCCTTTCTACCTTCTTTTATTTATAGACCTAGATTTTCTCTGTGATGTTTTTCCTGACTCAACCCAACACAACCACTTCCCAAAGTGTTAATAGCAATCCTATCCTTTACAAATTCCGCAGTATACAGACTTCTATCATATTACCTACATATTGTTTTAATGTTCTTTTTCTTTTCTTACTAGCCTATAAGACCTCTAAGGATAGGCTTTATATTTTATTCCTGTTTATAATATCAAATATTATCAGCTTTATTTAACATATATATTGAATTTTTATTCAATATTTATTCAATGATTTCACATATATTTAAAATGCAGTATAGGTTTTCCTAGATCTATTTCAAATACTCAATTTGAGGATCCCCCTCAGAATTTATTAAAATTTGCAGGAAGGACCAGTAAACATGGAGATTAAATATGACTGCCATATAAAATAAAAACAAAAGCAAAAAAAAAACCACAATCCTCCACAGATATCAACACATTATCTTTAGGCTTTTTTTAAACAAAGAAATGGCAGGAGAAACAAAAAGTCTCCACCTTTACTTGACAGTGTACCATCCATATGTTAAGGGTGATCTGAAATATTTGAATATTTGGGTATAGGATGGTTTTCATAAAATTTTACAAAAATTGGTTTAAAACCTAGTTTGTGTAGTAGTCAAAGAATGTTAGCACTGGATGAGACCTTATCAGTCATCCAATGTAGTGCTCCTCAGTCATGCTTAATCACAAAAACTTCCTGGGTCACTGATTAAAATTATAGCTACAAGGCAACTCCTCTGGAGTTTCAGTTGTCATGTTTGGGTTGGTTCCCAGAACTTTGCATTTTAAATCAACCTAGATCACTTTCCTAAATTTCTTGTGATGATAAAATCATCTGGAATTCTCATTAATCATGCAAATTTCCAAGACCAAGACTTAGTATGTCAGAATGTCCAGGGCAGGAACCTGTGAATCTATATTTTCATGGGCTTCCTAGCTATTTCTTACTATCAGTGAAGTTTGGGAAACGTTGGTATATTTAATCAGTTTATTTTATAATTGGAGTAAAGAAGTTTAGGGTAATTCAGTGAGGGAGTAGGAAAAAATCAACATTTTTGTGAGGAAGATATCTTGAATTTTATTATTTTTTAAGATTAAGAAAATTGGGCTTAGCGAGTTAACTGTTTGCCAAAATAATAAAATCTAGAAGATAATGGAGTAAGGATTTGTGCCCAGCTTTCCAGATTTTGTGTTCATTACTCTTTCATAATATATCATCCCGTGATGGACTTAATAGGCATGTGTTACAAAAAGTTTGTTACTATTAGTTCAGTACTAGGGTACCTAGGTGGCTCAATCAGTTAAGTGGCTGCCTTTGGCTCAGGTCATGATTCCAGGGTCCTGGGATCCACCACATGTTGGGCTTCTGCTCAGTGGGAAGTCTGCTTCTCCCTCCCTCTCTTTCCCTCTGCTTCTCTCTCTCTCTCCCCCTCCCCCGCTTGTGCATGAATGCTCTCTCTCTTTCTCTCTCTCAAATAAGTAAATAAAATTAAAAAAAAACAACTATTAGTACTGAGTTATAATCACAATATACTATAAACCAATGACATGGTTCTTAAGTGGGAGAAAAGAAGGTAAAATCAGGCTAGCAGGCTGGAAACTGTGTCTAGGAATGCTATTTGTATGTATGAGGAGGGCAGGGGAGTTTGTTCTCTTCTGTTTCTGCTTCTTTCCATAAGGAAAGGAAACTTCTTCCCCTGTCTGCACCATTCTCCATTCCTCATTCTATACTTACTAATTTATCTTCTAAGAGAAGATGTGATCAATATAATTGGTCAGAGCCCGAGACTTTCTGTAAGTCACTTTTCAGTTTAATTGTAGACCTGCAAAGAAAGGAGCTGCAAATGGAGGAGCCAGATCTCTGTTCCAGCACTCTTGGTCTACTGCTAATTCATCAAGTAGATTAGGTTATCTGTCCCAGAGACCCTGTCTGTTCGTCTAAATGGAAAAAGCAAGATGTCTGTCTTTGCCCATTCATGTTGCTATAACAAAAATATCACAGAGTGGCTTAATCACCAAACACTTACTTCTCACAGTTCTGAAGGCTGGGAAATCCAAAATAAAGGCACTAGCAAATGTAGTATCTGGTGAGGACCAGCTTCCTTGGTTTTTAGGTGGCTGTTTTCTCCCTGTGTCCTCCTATGGCAGAGAGGGTGAGATCTACTATGACATGCAATTCAACAATTTAGTTAACATAAATATTTCAAGCATACACAATGTAAAGTAATATGTTAATCTATAATACTGTCATGTTGCAGTGCTATATTTCATGAATAGCTTTCTTCAACCTCTTCTCAAAACCCATGCATTCAGGAAGTTCCCCTCTGCTGGCTAGATGGGATGCTGCCTGATTCATAAATTTTTTAACAAAGCCAATTAGATCTTCATCTTAAAAAGCAAACCACAAACAAAGACCTGTGCTCTCAGAGTCTGTATGCTAGGGTCTTTAGAATTATATCTCATGGCATACAGGAACTTATTTGCATCATGATATTACAATATATGTGATTTCTTACATAGGTTTATATTTATACTGTACAGAAGATAATCACTTACTTCATTGTCTTCCCCCCCTCCCTTTTTTTTTTTTTTTTTTTTTGGTGTGGTAAAATACATGAGCATAAAATTTACCATTTTAACAATGTTTTACTTTTATATTTTTACTTTTTAAGGATTTTTTTTTTTTATTTGACAGAGAGAGATCACAAGTAGGCAGAGAGGCAGGCAGAGAGAGAGGGAAGCAGGCTCCCTGCAGAGCAGAGAGCCTTATACGGAGCTCGATCCCAGGACCCTGGGACCATGACCTGAGCGGAAGGCAGAGGTTTAACCCGCTGAGCCACCCAGGCACCCCGTACTTTTTAAGGATTTATTTATATATTTGAGAAAGAGAGAGAGAGTCTGTGTGCGCACGTGCGTGTGAGTGCAACATGCGTGCGTGCCAGTGGGGAGGGGCAGAGGGAAAGAATCCCAAGCAGACTTCCTGATGAGCCCAGAACCCAGTGCGGGGCTCAATCCCACCACCCTGAGATGATGACCTAAGCTGAAACCAAGAGTCAGACCTTAACCGACTGAGCCATCCAGGCGCCCCACCACTTTAACCATTTTTAAATGTATAATTCAGTGGTATTAAATACATTGATATGTGCTACTATCACCACCATTCATCTCCAGAACTTATTCCATCTTATAAAACTGCAACTCTATACCCATTAACAAACAACTCTTCATTTTCCTCTTCCCAGCTGCTGGCAACCACCATTCTCCTTTCTGTCTGGTGATTTTGGTCATTCTAAGTATAGCATATAAGTGGAATCCTAGAGCATTTGTCTTTTTGTGACTAACATATTTCACACAGAATAATATTTTCAACATTTATCTATGTTGTACCCCATATGTCAGAATATTCTTTCTTTTTAAGGCAAAAAATATTCCTCTTTATGCATATACCACATTTTACTTATTCATTCATACATTGAAGGACACTTGGATTGTTTCCCCATTTTAGCTACTGTGAATAATGCTATGATGAATATGGGTGTACACATTTTTTTCAAGATCCTGCTTTCAGTTTTTTGGAAGTGTATCTCCAGAAATGGAGTTGCTTATTCATATGCTAATTGCATAATTAACTTTTTGAGGAACTGCCTATATTATTTCCCACACTGGCTATACGGGCTATACCATTTTACATTCCCATTAACAGTGCATGAGTTTCATTTGCTCTTCATTTTTGCAAACTCTTGTTATTTACTGTTTTCTTTTTCTTTTTTTTTTTTTCACAGTAGCAATTCTAATAAGTGTGAGTGGTATCTTATTGTAGTTTCAATTTCCATTTCTCTAATGATTAGTGATTTGCATATTTTCCTGTACTTATTAGACATTTTTACATTTTCTTTGGAGAAATGTCTAAGATTTTGTCTATTTTTTAATTGAGTTGTTTGTGTTTTTGTTGTTGTTGAGTTTAGGAGTTCTTTCTATATTCTAGATGTTAATCCCTTACCAGACATTTTCTTCCATTCTGTGGGTCACTTTTTTATTCTGTTGATAAAATATTTTGATGCACTATTTTTAAAACAATTCATGAAACTCAATTTGTCTGTTTTTTTCTTTTGTTTTTCTTAGCATTGTATCCAATAAATCATTGGATTATATTATATATAAGATTGGATATATTATATATAGGATTATATTATATATAATCCAATATATAATATATATTATATATTGGATTATATTATATATATATATTATATATAAGAAGCCAACATCATTAAACTTTTATCATATTTTTTTTCTAAAAGTTTTGTTTTAGGTCTTACATGTAGCTGTTGATAAATTTTGACTTAATTTTTGTATATGGTTTTAGGTAAGGGTCAACATCATTCTTTTGCATGTGAATATCCAGTTTCTCAGTACCATTTATTAAAAAGACTGTCCTTTTTCCATTGAATGTTCTTGCAATTATTGTAAAAAAAATATTTGACCATACATACAAGGGCTTATTTCTGGGATCTCCATTCTATTCTATTCATCAATATGTCTGTCTATATGCCTGTATCACACTGTTTTGATTATTGTAGTATCATAATAAGTTTTAATATCAAGAAGTATGAGTCTTCCAGTTTGTTCTTCTTTATAAATTTTAGATAGGTTTTTTTTTTAAATTTCTGTGGAAAATATCATTGGGATTTTCACAGAGATTGCATTGAATCTATAGATTGCTTTGGGTAGTCTTATTGTTAATACTTCTAATCAATGAAAAGTATTAAGTCTTTCAATCCATGCACATGGACTATGTTTCCCATTGCTTATGTTTCCTTTAATTTCTTTCAACAGCATTTTGTAGTTTTCTTTCCCCTTCTTGGTTAATTCCTAAGTATTTTATTCTTTTTTTTTTGTTATTATATATGGAATTGTTTCCTTAATTCTCTTTTTAGATTTTTCATTGCTGGAGTATAGAAATGCAATTGATTTTTGTGTGTTGACTTTGTATCCTGCTGTTTTACTTAATTCAATTAATTAATTAATTTATTATTTATTGCTGAGTCTTTGAGATTTCCTACATGTAAAATCATATCATCTGTGATTTACTTATTCCTTTTCAACTTGGATGGTTTTTATTTCTTTTTCTTGCTTAATTGCTCTGGTTAAAAACTTTCGGTACTATACTGAATAGAAGTAGCAAAAGCAGTTATCCAGGTCTTGTTCTCAATCTTAGTGAAAATGTTTTCAGTCTTTCACTATTGAGTACGATGTTTTCTGTAGATTTTTCACAGATGTTTTTTATAATGTTGAGGTACTTTCCTTCTATTCATAGGTTGTTGAGTGTTTTATCATAAAGAGATTTATTTGTTAAGATAATCATGTTTTCTTCCCCTCCATTCTTTTAATGTAGTATATATTACATTGATTGTTATTTGTATATAGACTATACTTTAATTCCAATAGTAAATACCACTTTTCTATTATGTATAATTCTTTTAATGTACTAGTGAATTTGGTTGCTAATATTTGGTCGAGTATTTTTACATCAATATTCATAAGGATTATTGCTCTATAGTTTTCTTTTATCTTTTCCTTCCCTCCTAAATCTTAAATTTTGTTCTTTTCAAAGGACAACTTTTGGTTTCACTGATTTTTTTTATTGTTTTATGATTCTTATTTTGTTTATCTTTATTCTAACCTTTGTTATTTCCTTCCTTCTGTTAGTTTCGGATTTGTTTTTCTTTTTTTTTTTTTTTTTTTTTTTTTTTTTTTTTTTTTTTTTTTTTTTTTTTTTTTTTTTTTTTTTTTTTTTTTTTTTTTTTTTTTTTTTTTTTTTTTTTTTTTTTTTTTTTTTTTTTTTTTTTTTTTTTTTTTTTTTTTTGTTCTAAAAGTTGTAAAGTTAGATTATTAATTTAAGATATGTCTTTTCTTTTAATCTAAGTATGTATGGCTATAAATTTTCCCCCTTAGCACGGCTTTTGGTCCTCTCATGTTTTGATACATTGTATTTTTATTTTCATTCATCTCTAATGATTTCTTAATTTATCTTGTGGTTTCCTTTTTATCTGTTGATTATTTAAGAGTTTATTCTTTAGGGGTGCCTGGGTGGCTCAGTGGGTTAAAGCCTCTGCCTTTGGCTCGGGTCATGATCCCAGGGTCCTGGGATCGAGCCCCGCATTGGGCTCTCTGCTCAGCAGGGAGCCTGCTTCCCTTCCTCTCTCTCTGCCTACTTGTGATCTCTGTCTGTCAATAAATAAATAAAATCTTAAAAAAAAAAAGAGTTTATTCTTTAATTTCAAAAAATAAGTGAATTTTGCAGCTTTCCTTCTGTTCTTGATTATAACTGTCTCTATCTCTCCTGAATCCTGCATCTTTTTGCCTCATGTATTCTGATGATCAGTTTTTCAGTTTATAAATGCTTATAATTGTTATATCTGCTTGTTGCTTTGGATTTTTAACTAATATATAATGTTCTTCTTTGTCTCTTGTTAATTTTTTTGATTTAAAGTTTTTCTTTTTTCTAAGCTTAGTGTATAGTCACCTCTTTTCTCTTTCCATTATTATTTGCATGGACTATCTTTTCCATCCTTTCACTTTTAACCTATTTGTGTTTTGGGATCTATAGTGTTCTTATAAGACATTATATTGTTGGATCTTGTTTCTTTAATCCATCCTTCCAATTTCTATCTTTTGATTGGGGAGTTTAATCAATGCACATTTAGATTAATATCTGATAAGGAAGAGAGTCTGTCATTTTGCTCTGTTTTCTATATATCTTATAGCTTTTTTGTCCCTCATTTCTGACATTACTATTTTCTTTTGTGTTTAGTTAATTGTGAAAATATTTAAATTTATTTCTCATTTCATTTTGTGTTTATTCTATAGATATTTTCATTTGGGATACCACAGAGATAACATCTAACATCCTAAAGTTATAACACTCTATTTGGAATTTATACCAGCTTAACTTCAATAGGACACAAAAGTCTATTTTACAGCCCCAACCCCATCCCTTTTTAGTTGATATCACAAAGTCACATCTTTATACACTACATGCCCCTTTAGTTCTTTGAGACCATTGTTATACTTGTTTTAAAGTCTTTGTCTTGTAGATCTGTCATCAGTTGTTGTTTTGTTTTGTTTTGTTTTGTTTTGTTTGGGCAGGGATAGTTTCTGCTGATTATTTTTCCTCTTTGAATGGGCTATACACTTCTCTTTCTTCATTTGCTTTATGACTTTTTGTTTTTGAAAAATGGATATTTTCATTAATAATGTGATAACTCTAGAAGTCAGATTTTTCTGTTTTGTTTTTTGCTTGTTTTTTTGGTTGTAGGCTATTTTGATGTCAAGGATTTGCCTAAAAGGTAAATGTCTCAAGTCTTTTCTGATTCTGTACATTTTCCTGGGCAAGCAGAATGACTTCCTAATATCCTCCATAAATGTAGTTGCTTTAGTATGCCATAGTCTTTAAACTCTATCTCCAGAAAAAGGGGGAAAAAAGAGAAAAAAGGGGAGGTGGGATGAACACCAGCTGTGTGTTAGTATTTGTCTGGCAAGTCTCCTTCCAATATTTTCATGTTTATTTTTTCTACTATATACATGTCTTTTATAGCAAAAAGATGCCTTCTTGTTTTTCTGTTTTTCTTCTATTTGTGTGTGTGTATGTGAATATCTATCTGTAACTCTCTTTTAACTAGATGAGAACATTTAACAATTATTTATTGTTGCAATAGTAAATCAGGATCCTCCGGAGAAATAGAACTGATAAGATATATACAGGTAGCTATCATATTTATAGAGATTTGTTATAGGGATTTATTTACATGATTATGGAGACCAAGAAGTCCCACAAATTGCTTTTTGCAAGCTGGAAAAGCAGGAAAATTGGTGGTATGATTCAATCCAAGTCTAAAGGCCTGAGAAGCAGGGAAACAGATAATGTAAGTCTCAGGTCAAGTTCAAAAGTCTGAGAACTAGGAGTGCAGATGTCTGAGCATGGAAATGGATGTGTCAGTTTAAGCACAAAGTAAATTCCCCTTTCTCTGCCTTTTGATCTAGTCTGACCCTCAAAGGATGGGATGATTCCCACCTGAACTGGTGAAGACCTCCTTTACTCAGTTTACCAATTCATGACTGGCAACTCAAACATGTCTAGAAATAATGTTTCACCAGCTATCTGGTCATCTCTTAGTCATGTTGACACATAAAATTAACCATTACATCAGGTATTAATTCTGTCACCACATATTTTATCCTTTAAAATTGTTCTCTTTTTCTTTATTTTTTCATTTTGATTATGCTTTTGATTCCTTTACCCATTTGTGTATTTACCTTCTGGTAGTATGGGTTGGTCTGTTTTAACTGTAATTTAATGTAACTGTTATCTTTTGAACTTTATAAAAATTAACATTATATTTTACTTAACCCACTTGCTTGAACATTTTTCATTGATATTAATGTACAACTTTGAAAAATGGAAATGCTAAAATACTACTATTTCCTATTACTTTCATTCCTCCTCAACTTTCCATTTTTGTTGGTATGTTTTTTCTTATCAAAAATTATGATTTGGTTAATGTATTTATGACTTGAAATAATATACTTAAAATCTGTTTCTTAGTTTATCCACCTTCATCCTTATATCTTGAAACTGTTGGTTTCTTTCCCAGTATCAATTCTGCCTTCTGCATTCCTTCACACCTTTTGCCTTCCTAACAGATATGTGTTTTGTACAAGTGTATACACTTGTCCCAGACAGCAGTGTGGCCCAGAGGACACTGTGTCTGCATTCAGGTATTGAACCTTCTTAGTCTATACATGCCAGTCAGCAAATCCCTTTTCTTTTGATGGTAAGTATTAGTTTAATAACAAGTAGGTGAATTATGTCCCTCCCATCTTATTGAAAGAAAGGATTAATATTTTGAGGTTGTAGGAGAGATTTGCTTTGACTCTTAACTGTCAAATATGAGGGCTAGGAGGAAGGCACGTGACTTGGATAGCTCCTCTCAGCTTACCTGTAAGGATAAACATAAACCGATTTAGGATTAAGCCAATGCCAATGCTTGTAAAATAGAGTGACAAAAAATCCTAGGTTGTTGATGACATTATTAAGGTGGTGATTGTACCTGTCTGGAGGCTTCATTTAACGCTGGACTTCTAGACATGTGAGACAATTAATGTCCTCATTTGAAAAGTCAATTTAGAGGAGATTTGGTGACCGTCATCACAGGCCTATTAGCATACAACTATATTTATTCACATTCTTCTTCGCCTTTGCTTCTAAGTTTTTCTTACATTTTAATTTTTATATTACCAAACTTTAAACTTCAAATCGATCATTACATGTCTCATTTCTCACAGTTGTTTGGCCAAAGGCTGTCTTGCACATAGATTCGATGATTCCTCCCTGACTTCCAACTGAGACGTTCCTTTACATTTAGTTGATGGGACTCCTCCCTTGAGTGGTGCTTTTTGCTTTGTTTACTTTGTTTATTTTTTTAATATGAATAAGTGCTCATAGTTGCTATGCTCCTAAGAACTGATGCCACTTTTACATTTGAGTAACATATTTGTTTGAAAATTTGTCCTTTTTGGGGGGTTAGTATATAGTTTGAATACTGGTGGGCTTCAAATAGTTCCTCAAACACAGTGATGCTCTGCAAGGGGACTCCACTTAATTTGAATTCTCATCTTCTTTCCTCTGTCCCACTGGGAATTTCTACTTTCTAAAAGAAGGTCATTTTGTTGCCTCTGTGAAGGGCTGACATGGAGAAGGGATGCTCATCCCCAGCTCTCAGCATGCTTTTGCTTCTGCCTCCTGCTTGCCTCTCTTACCTTCTCATTTGTTTTCTGTGTTACTCTATTTCTATTTAACAGTGGAGATAATGAGCTCTGGGCACTAGGGGTCCTCCTGTTTTTTATCACTTGCTTCCTTCTAAGCAGGGAATTCCCAACATGTCTAAGACTCGTATTTTGGTGTTTGTGTTTGTGTTTGTGTCTGTTTTACAGGGGGGTTATTTCTTCCATTGAGACTTCTGTGTGTTTCCCCAGGGCTGCTCTTCGTATGATTTCTTCAAGAAAGAAATTCCTGGGTAATTTTTCAAGAATTAATTCTAGTTTTCAGTGTTTTTATGAAGGATGCATATCGTGTTGTGTGGGACTGTATAAAGTTGAAGCCTCTCAAGCTACACAAAATCTCAGAAAACTATCTTATCCATTTACTTATTGACCAGTTACCTTTCACTCTGGATTCTTTGTGTTTGGTTCTTAAGCTCTCCAGTTGATAGGCATAGGCAGAGTGTTATTGGGACCTGGCTGTACTCTGCCAGCTCAAATAACACCAAGGTTTTTTTGTAAAAAGATCAAAATGTTTTGTTGAAATGACTATTTGTAATTGGACAGAGAAAGGTAAACATAATAACATAATAGGTAAAAGGTAAACATAATAAGTAAAAATAATGAGTAAAGGGTCCACAGTGGATTCTAGTAGAAATGTTTAGTTCATTTTCTTTAAGAAATTTGTGAGAATACTTGGCTGAAATGCCTGAGGAAATCGTTATTCTTCTTAGTGTGTCTGGGTTTTATTTCTTTTTATGTTTTTCTAGAGAGGGGAAATCTCAAACACATCATGTATCTTTGTTTGTTCATGCTGGATGGATTTTTAGGATTATCTACTTCTTTCTTTTTATTTTTATCATTAATATCATGGTAAGTTTGAAATAGCAACAAAACACCCAAGTACCATGTTTAAAGTATCTACATTGTTTAGATAATCATAGCCATAATAACTAAATTTTTAGTGTTTAATATTTGTCAGATACCATGTTTAGTGTTTTGCTTATATTAAATGCTTTCTTCACAAAACCTATAATTTATAGATATTGATGTTTCTATTACTACCATGAAGAACACAAATTGATAATTTGGGACCTTGTCTAAAATAAGCAAAGTTAGTTTAATGGGAGAGTCATGATTTGATTTTGGGACTCTATGATTTTTTTAAAGATTTTATTTATTATTCATTATTATT